>ML675630.1:2844180-2864792 GCA_007922155.1 Mesoclemmys tuberculata | reverse complement strand
ATCGCTTAGTGATTTCAGCTGGGGAATATTGGCGAGTATATTGCTTAACGATTTCAGCTGGGGAATACTGGCCAATATCGCTTAGTGATGCCAGCTGGGAGTGTTGCCCTTTAGGACTTTGCACTTAGGACTTTGGTTTCTAGAGAAAGCAACACTAAAACATTGTTCACCCAGCTCCCTCTAGCACCAACTCTCCAAGGATAATCTAGTTTATTATATTTTTTGGCAAAGCTGCCTCCATGTGCTGTGATACCCCTCAGGTCTCAATAGCTAAGCAGGATTAATTTGGTCAGTACTCTGGATAGGAGGCCTCCACTGAAGACTGTTGGGACATTTGCGGAAGATGCCCCGTACACCCAGACCTATCTTTATGAGCTCCTTTCTGGCTGCTGTCCCAAAATCCCATCAGACTGGTCTGCATGGAAGGGAACCACAGAGCTCACCAAGTTAGCATTTTCTTTTGCTGGAAAATCGCTGTAGATTTCAAGGAGGCAGCAACATCAATACCTAATTCTAGTAACTTGTCTAATCTGCTCATTGCCAAGAGCAAATTACCCTGAAAAAACCTTCTGGGGCCAGTTTTTCAGTTGGTGTAAATCAGTATCTCCCTTTTGAATTCAGTGGTGATGCTGAGCTACACCAAGGGAAGCTCTGTGACGCACAGCAATGTTCTAACCAGCCCAGTGTGGGCACCCATTTGCCAGATCTCAGTGGCAGAGAAGATCACGTGCCATGTACACGTGTCTCCAACAGTGAGGGTGCTAGTGCGAGTCAATGCCAAAGCCAGAAACTGCATTATCTATCCTTGCTGTTCCTTCATTTTTCCCTTTTGTGTGTCTTTGCCTTGCTTTGTCTCCTAGGAAATGTCTTTAATATAACTTTTATATCTTTCATATAATTTAAAAGACTGTCAGAGTCTTTCTAAAAACTGCCTACAACTAAAGAAAAAGGGAACAACAAATGTTAAAATAAAAGCCTTAATGCTTTACATTTCAAATGTTTTAATTGTTTCCTTTTCCGAATCTCTAGTAAATGATTAAAAATATTAATAATGGGTTTGCCATGGTACTAAGCAGGCTGAAGTCTCTGTGATCCAAACTGTGTTTAAAGCTTTTTAATGTTGGACAGTACCAGGGTCATGTTAAATACCTTTAACTCTTTGGGACCATAATTAATACAACAGCCAAACACAATGAAACCCAATGACTGCATCTCGATGTCAAGGGTGTAACTAGCCACGTGCTATAACTGTCTGCTGAGGAGGGGAGCTAAATTCTGCTCTAACCCCAGGATCTTATGTTTTCAATTACCAGCACATCCTTCTCCCCCTCACAGAGTTTAAAAGACTAGCTAGCATTTTGTCCTCAGTCTACAAAAAGCACAGCTTGACATTTATTGTATTTTTTTCCTATCTATTTCAGTCGTACTTCCCTCTTTCTTCCCTCAGAGGCTGGGCAGACCAGCAGCTGCAAAACATACCAGAGTGGACAGTGGCCAAATCCATGTCTACAATAAGAAGAGCAATATTCCCGTAGAAGGCCATAAGGCTGTACACTGCAACAGTCAGCCATGATCACAGGCAGAAAAGCTGCATCTGACAGTTCACTTTCAGTGAAACCGGAGTGCTATCCAGAAGGGACTCATTTTACTATCAGCAAATTTGTGAATGTTGGGCGGGTTTTTTGCACTGTTATTTTCTCAATATTTGGGAAGGCTGATAGATGAGCCGTGCTGGTGGAGAGGGTGATGATGATGTAAGCTTTGTGACACCCTCCCAATTTCTATCATTGTAATACATAGGCTCTGATATGATTAAATATTAGCTGCAAAGGGAGCCGAGATCTGACACATCACTGTCAAGAAGAAGCACAGACCACTCAGTTGAGAATACTTGGAGATTTCCATACATACCCATCTCAGGATCTTCCGTCCTATTATATTACATTTGTCAAAGATTTCCAGGTTAGAGGCCCATAACTGGTGACCATTTTTGAAAATGTTGCCCCAAAAGCCAGATCCCATAAGGTGCTTGGCACCACTTATTAATAGTTGCATTGTTGAAGGACTAATGAAAATCAGACCCATGCAGCCTAGGAAGACGGTATGGATACCATTCCGGTACGTAACAACCTGAAGTCATGCTGTCTTATTCAATAACAAGGATAAGACTAAAATAAACATTAAAAAAATCAAAATCTGTCTGGATGGGGGAGGCAAATCTGTGGGCCAAATACTCTAAGCTAATTTAAATGTATGAAACACCACTGAAGTCGATGGAGTGGTGCCCATTTAATAATCTGACCAGCTAAAAGTTCATGAATAAAACCATTTTCCACAAGGGCTGATGGAAAGTAGGTCGCTGCAGATCTTCCAGTCTGAGCTGGATGAGGGTTTACTATAGATTATATGAATTTCTCTATTTTAATGGCTAAATGGATTATACTGAAATCTGGGTTCCAATCCAAGCAAAATTCATAGAGGACCATGCCCATGTAAAGCTCTTCCAAACTGACCAAGAATAAGACTTTTCCTTCTTCTCTTCCACCCCAACCTGATTCACCTCCAGGAAACTTGAGCACAGGGGATAGACTGGATAACACACTCTGGGGCCCTCCTACATTCATGATCCCGTGATTCACAGTGACAAAATGCAGCATATTTCAAAGATAGCCTGAGGAACAGGAAAACAAAGAGCAATGATGGCAATTTAGGCTTTTTGATATCGCTCACACAGTTGTCAGGAAACGTCATGACAGCAAAGATAGACAAAGATATCCATGGAAGATTCACTACCTCCAAACATGGGGTTAAGTAAATCACTGCCTGTTTGTTTCATTGCATTATTTTGTTCCTATCAAATCAACCAGAAGAGGCTGGAATAGAAAAATGATCACAGCATTTGCTCTTCCTTGCTCTGGCTGGGTGAGCAGGGAGGAGGACAGCGATGTCAGACGCTCAGCAGAATAAACAGAACTATATTTATCTGGGATCTATTTAGCGTTTGAAGATATTAAGCCAAACCTGTGGCTTAGATGCATTGGTAAAGCAAGTGATCTGAAAATTACATGATCGTATAGGCACACAGTAAGATCACATCAACATACCCATTATAATAAACTCTTTCGCAGCAGCTTATCACTTTGCCTTTCTCATTTCTTTTGGGATGAATAGCCATTTGTGGCCGTGACAACAATGAAATTCCAAATGAGGTAAATTCATGAGGGTTCACGGTTTTGTCCTGAGGAGTGTGGGAGGGAGAGAAAGAGACTTGTCTTATTGCTTTGGACCACAGAAAGCTGCGTTTTCTGGAAGAAAGATTGATACTTTGACTTTCTCTAGGCTGCGCCTACAAACAAATCCCCCAGGAAGTGCCAGCTTATGCGTGTAGATAGCTGCAAATAGAGAACTGTGCCCGATCCTGGGGGATCCTTCCACTGATTTTATTCAGGACCTCGCAGGAGGTACTCAGCACTTCACAGAACTTGGTCATTCCAGCCCTCAACATTGGTGCCCTGCCGATTGTTCTTTGCCTGGCAGGAGCTGAATGCACTTGGTGCAATGCCTCCTTGGCAGCTCCTCATTCTGAGACTCAGTGCCGCAAGGCGTGCACCCCAGGTCTGATTCCCTGTGTCACAGGACTGCAGCCCTGGACACCAGGTGACGATGTAACCCCATCTCCTTTATTTATTTCAGCTGCACTCAAAGGCAGCCATCTTAACCAGGCTCCCTTGTGCTGGCTACAGGACAAACACAGAACATCATGGTCCCTTCCTTGAAAAGCTTATAAGAAATATTATAATAATATTATAATAAGTCTCCCAAAATTAGTTTGCTCCCTTTATTATTTCTCTTTGTATTAGAGTAGCAGCTTGAGGCCCCATTACAGCAGGCACTGTACAAGCATCGGGACAGATAACCCCTGCTTCAAAGAGCTAACACTTTAAAGAGACAAGCTGAAGGGAAGGTAGAAGAATGGAAGCGTTGTACCCTCATTTTACAACTGAGGGCTGGCATGCCCAAGGTCACACAGGGAGACTGGGGCAGAACTGGGAATTGAATCCAGCTCTTCGGAGTCCCACCACAGGATCAGCCTTCCTCTCACCACAGCATGAAGCACACACCTGTGGGAGAAATCTGTGTTTCCTCTGCTCTGGAGGAGGGGATGAAGCCAGGTGGAGGACAGATGTCCGTCTTCTAAAAACCTCAAAACAAAACCTTGTGACAAGGTCCAAACCTTTCCCCCCCCCATCTTTTTGACCCAGGAGATTTGTTGGCACCAGCCCTGTTTCAAACAACTTTGGTTTTGCCAAACAAAAGCAATATCCAGCTCCAATGTCCGCACTCCGTGAAGCTCATGCTTCTCCATATCCTGGTCTCACAACTGAATGAAGATGGGCTTCTGTGGAACAGCTGGGCCCAGCTCAGAGGCTCATCATTTAGGTGGGGAGTGAGGAATGCAGAGTCCCACTGAAGAAAACGAAAGTACCAGTGCTGGGACCAATGATGGTAGATAGTTACTCATTACTGCAGCTGGTTTGTCTGAACTGTCCTTCCCATGAAACAGCTGTTCAAAGACATAGCGTGTGTTACTGCCAGAGGATTTCATTGCAGGATGACTCACTGTGGTATTTGTTTATGGTGCAAATTCTGTCTTTTTTTCATGCTCACTTCTAGAATCAATGAGAGGGAGATGGAGAACTATGTGCATGTAAAAGCCATGTGCAGTCCTGGGACAAACCTTTGGAACAGAAAGCAAACCCTGGTGCACCAGGCCAGGCTGGTTTCATGCAGAAAGAAATGAACAACCACAGGAGAGCTCATTGTTTGTGTCTGGCAAGTGACAAAATGTCAGATCTCAGCAATTGCCTGTCTCCTTGGATCTTGGGAAGAAACAAGGAAACAGCACAAACTTTCAGATGGCAGCAAATCAAAGGCATATTTAAAGAGAGAGCAGAGTGACTGAACAAAAGGATGACAAAATGTGCTCATTATTTTAAAGCATTTGACAAATTTTATTTAACTCTCTAGATTAATTTTGAGCAGCTCACTCTGTTTTCAAGCTATGTTGGTTGGTTGTGGTTAGTCAGATAGGTCACATGGTATTCTTTCTGGTCTCTGACTGGATGGATTTTCTAGTGAAAAGCCTTGTGTAAAGGAAAGATGAGCACAAGAGAACACTAGTGCTCACAAAGGTAGAATCCTGCGGTTGTTTTGCAAATATTTGTACGCACGAGGATGAAATTCACTTGCTGCAGAAATCCATGTGAATGCAAAGCCTTTGATGTCCATGAAGTAACCACAGTCACCCTGTGAGTGCACAAAAATAATGTAACTACTTCTGTCACTTAGAATTAAAAGGATCAGTACCTAATGTAAGACGGTATCATGAGGTTACGATTTGCCCATATGAATAATATGTATAATGGGCTGTCTAGAGTAGGCACGGTTTATATCATTGTCCTTGCTGCAGCTCCACGGTTCTCATTAGGTTCTCAGTAGCCAGCTGTACTCAGCATCCCCTAATATGCCAGACAAGGGCCATGTTGAGGCTGCTTATACAGACTGGGTGAAACCCTCTGCTCTGTGTGATGCCAGAGCTCAGACTAGATGACAACAAGGGGCCGTTTATGGCCTCCAAATTCATGAAACAATTAAACCCACTGATTAAGTGTGTGTGTTACGTGCACCTCTGGTGGCTGGGCCCCATAAGGAGATAAGGGTCAGCTGCTGCTACCAGGAAATCAGTTACTCCGTTAGTGGTACAGGCCCATGCTCTTAGTTCTGCAGGTGTCAAGTTCCGTCTCGGCTGAGCGGCCACTGGGACAATGTAAAAATGAGAGGGGCCTTTTCTATGTGTGTCTGGATGGTAAAAGCGCGTGGCTAGAGCCCTGCCCCCCTGTGCACCAAGCAGAAGAAGAGGCTTGAACTGGGAAGAAATGCATGCCATGCGGGCAGCAAAGTGCTACTTGAAAGCATGCTCCCCCAACCTATGGCACTGCCCTGAGCCAGCCCTCCACTACGAACGCGGCCCCGCCTCCACTACCCATGTTCCTCTGGCTCCCAGAGCCACAATTCAGACCTAAATGCATAAACAAGCTTACGTTAAACAGATGCATAAGTGTATGAAATATAAATGGAGCATTAATAATGAACCTGAGCCATGTTCAGTACGATGCAGGCTGCATCTCTTGGGGAAACATGCTGCTTCCTTCCTTCCCGCCTTCAGAGTGAAGCCTGAAAGGGGAGAAGGAGCCTGGAGCTGGGGAGCCTGTTTCCAAATGTTACCGTTGCTATAGAAACCTTCCCTTGGCACCATCTGTCAATGGCTGACATGTTGGTCTCACTTGGAATTCGGCTGGCAGGCAGGCAGAGGAGGAAAATATGGAGCACAACCAAATGGGGCTTTATCTTTGAAGCCGGGTTGGGATAAAAACCGGACTGGCTATTAATTACCACTAAGCCACCAGAAAGAAAACAACAGCTGGGTGGTGTCACAGGCAACAAGCCTTTAGCAGAATGTTCAGGGGGATTTTGAGATTTTACATTTACAGTGAAATTTCATTTTATATTTTCTGAAACAAAACAAAATTAAGACACCTGGAAAGTGGATGTCCCACAGCCCACCAAAGCCAATGGGAGCCTTTCAGGCAGACCATGCCAAAAAAGGGCAGGTTCACACGCCAGGCGACTTTTCTGAAGGATTGCAAGAGGATCTGGAGGCAACTCAGAGCTGTTCCACTATCAGTCATCATTCTCATTGTCCGCATGGCAAACCCCCAAAGGATTGCCCCTGTGGATGGTCAAACTTAATTGGCCTAATTTCAAAGTCATTCAAACCACATGGGTTGGAAAGTTGTTTTTTCACATTGTGTTTGGAAGAGACTGTGGGACTGGGGTCAAGAGAGGAAGAAAGAGACATTCAAATAGAAAGAATAGTTTGAACCTGCTCTTTATTCCAATTACTCCAGTGTTAGCTTGGAGCAATGCCACCAAATTTAATTGGGTTACTCCAAGTTTATAAAGGGACAGATGAGATCAGAATCTTGATCCACATACATTTTGGTGGGGAAGAGTGGACAGGTCATAGAGTTTCCTCTTCTCTAACACATAAAATGGACTTCCCTTTGGAGAGAGAAACAGTTTCTAAATAATGGAGTCATGCTCTAAATAAAGATTATGGATCAGATCCTTGGCTGGCATAAATTGATGTAGCTCCATGGACTTCTGTATGCTGATTTACACCAGTGGATTATAGTATGAGTGGAACTGGAGAAAGAGGGTCACATTTAAGGAGAAACCTGGTTCAACATAGAACCGGGTGGCTCAGAATGTAACATTAGCTGCTCAGCACACTCAATAAAGAAGATCTATTTCCTATGGCTCTGCCTGTCTGCCACATCACTTACTGCTAAAGAAACTGAGGATCTGGTCCTATGGATTTAACTGGTAGGAAAAAAGGGTTGCAAATTTGAGCTACTTTTGCAAACTCAAAAAAAAAAAAAAGAAAAGTTTGTAAAGTTTACAAGATCCTAAAGTCTATGGAGTTAACTCACCTCTAGTTATATACTTCAGAGGGCACTTCATTACAAGGGTGGTCGATCATGGCGGAAAAACTGCACAGTGGACTGAGGATGGAAAAGACAGTAGGGAGCTCACCGAATAAGGATGTGCACCAAGAGTAGAAACAGATGGAGAATGAAGAAACGGCAAGAGATAGGGAGAAAAAGAGAAGGTGAAATGAGAGGAGGAGGAGAGGGACCTGGAGGATAAAGAAGAAATGGAAAAACCTGTGCACAAATTGGATACTTCTCCACAACTCTAAGTTTGCAAGCACTATTAAAGCCAGAGATCAGTGAAGGGGGAAATTGCAATGTTAGGGGTGGAATGGAAAATTAGGCAGAGAATGGCATAATAACACAAGTGTTCGTTACAAAGAGCAGTAAAACTCTCCCGTGTGCGATCATTTCACCCCGCTGCCTCAGTAGGTATTGAGGTCAGGGAAGCAGCAGTGCCACTCCACATGACTTTGTCCTGAACTGAGCTGGCCTGCTTGGAGCTAACCATGTCCAGCAATTAGGGTCTGTGCCGTTTACAAGTGGGAGCAAGCCACAGATGCTGGTACAGAGATGACGGCACACAGTGAGAAGCAGAGGGACAGCGGGGTAGCAGGAACCTAGAGAGACAGAGAAATAATAGGGCATAGAAAGTAGGGGGCAGACAGAGGGAACACCCAGCAGGAAATAGGATCAAACACCCTGTGAATGGGGATCTGGGCTGGGGTTGTGTCCCATTTTCAGCTTGATCCAGTACACAGCAACAGGACTGCTTATTTTCTGCTGCTCACACACACACTTCCTCGTCTGTCTAGTGAGTCCCAAAGAGGTGGACACCAGACCCAAGTACCCTTTGTCTCAGCAAGCCTCCTAAAGACGTGTCTCTGTTCTGAGCTGGGTATTGCTGAAGATTGTTGGCTAAACCCTGAGCAAAAGACAGTGTAAGTGGTAAGGTGACACTACGGAGCAAACGCAGGGAGATGAACTACAGGCGACCTCTCGGGGTCCCTCTCAGCCCTATATTCCCGTGCATCCATTATTCTCTTTTTAGTCCAAACCCCGTTCCAAGAGCAGCTGCTACCATGACTAAGCCACAGCCGGCCTGCGAATGGCTGGTTTCAAGTTTGCTCTGGGAAGTCGTTCGCTCCCCAAGGCTGGCCCTTCTTTGCCTGGCAGCTCACTGCAGCCAGCAGCGCTATTTTCTCACCTGGGTGGAGAGAGGCCCTCTTCCCTGCTAAGCTCTACTCAGGGTACATCCAGCCTGCTGCTTACGCTGGGTGTGCCAGTCTTCATTCTGCAAATGTAGCTCTTCATTTCTAAACTGCACAGTTCTGTAGTGGAGCAACAGATCCCTACTGGGGTGGGGAGGGAGGACTAGCTGGCTCTCCCAACTGCAGCACAAGTTGCACAAGAAGAAAGAGATTTACGTCTCAGGAGGGGAAAGACTTGCTTAGAGGGGCTGCCAAATCCCACAGAGTTTTCAAATGTTGAGGCTTGGGAAGCTGTCCGACTCTTTGCCACTCTTCGCTGTCCAACTCTTTGTCTGCTGTGGAGGGTTAACTACGCCAGCCATTCTGAAGAGGAAAACCAGCAATAAAGGGGAACAGCAGAACCATGAAAAGTCTCTTTGAAATGGATACAGAAAAGGAATGATGGTTCATCTCTAATGAATCCCCAGATCATTACAAACAACAAACCAGCGAAGGAGAAAGGAATAAAACTTGTAATAAAACAAACTAGAGCGTGTCTGTGGGGAACTGCTGTACACAGCTACACTGTGTTCTCACCTCCAGCTCCCAGCCCACATGTCTGCAGTCCTATAGTCCTCATGCTGGTCCTTGTGAGGGAGCGTTTCTAAATTATAATTGTCCATAAATATGTCTCTACAAGCTCCATTATCCACCTTAAGCAGAGTGGAAAGAGGTGTTAGTTTCAGGCAGAATCATGGCTTACTTGTATTTTCAAAACCACGTGCAGAGGTGATGCTTAGGAGAATGACCAGCTGGCAGGAAAGGCTGGAGGAAAAGAAAGGTGGAGATTTTTCCAGGGGACCAATGGTAATCAGGCATCTAAGTCCCCGTGTGCAGCACCACTGCACTCCAAGAAACTCACACAGCAACTAATGTTCCACTGTAAAAGTTCCCATGGCACTTGACTTTTAGACCCTGGGGCATGAGAACTGCTACCTCCCCCTAGGCGTCTGGATGCCCATATCCCATCTAAGCCCCAGAGCAATTAACGAACGGGGAGAAGACAAGCATGTGGCCATCTAAGTCATGGGTGGGGCTTGATCCAGTAGAAAGCCTCTGAGCAAACCTACTGGATCAGGTCCCATTCAAAGTCCAGCTGCAGAAAAAGTGGTGTCCCCCTTGTAACTTGGAGCCCAGTGGTTAAAACATTTTACTGGAAACAGCTTCAGCGGGAGACATGGGGGAGTGTAACAGCAGAATATACCAGTAAGTGCCCACAGCACATTGCTCAGAGGCAGGAGACCCCTTAGTCGAATGGAGAGTACCCTAGTCACTGGGCTAAAGATTATAAGACAGGCACATCCTCTGGCCATTTTGTGTGGAGCAAAGCAGGCACTGGAGTCATTCCCACAGGTTGTGGTTCAGGCATCTAAGCCCCCTGAGAACAGGCAGCTGGTTCTATTAATGGATCGCAAGCAGAACTAGGGGCCTCCCTGCAGCCTGGATTTAGGGGCCTATCTCTGTGGGAGGACTGGGCTTAGCATACACCCCTTTGCGGATCACATTCTGACATGCTTAGCTCTCCCAATCATTGGTAAAACATTTGGAGCCTAATGTAGACTTTGCGGTCGCAGTGTTGTTCCTGTCTTTTTCTGGGTGCCTCGAAGTTAGGTGCTGCGTTACGGAGTTTTGCAACACCTTCGTCCCTTTGTAGCTCCCACTGACTTTCCATGGAAGCGAGGCCATTTACGATGCCTCTGAAAATCTGCTTCACAGAGTTTTCTTTCATCATATGGAATTATTCATTCCGGTGCCAAATAGGAATTCTTCGCTCCCACCAGTGATAGCATTTGACACCTATTTCATGTTTCTCAGGCCAGCAGGGACCATTGTGATCATCTAGTCTGACCCCCGTATAACACAGGCCAGAGACCTGCCCCAAAATAATTCCTAGAACAGAGCTTTTAGAAAAACATCCAGTGATGGAGAATCCCCCATGACACTTGGTAAGTTGTTCCAGTGGTTAATTCCTCTCACTGTTAAATATTACATCCTTTTTTCCTGTCTGAATTTATCTAGCTTCAATTTCCAGCCATTGGCACATGTTAAATCTTTCTCTGCTAGACTGAAGAGCCTATTATTAAATATTTGTTCCCCATGTAAGTACTTATAAACTGAAATCAAGTCACACGTTAACCTTCACTTTGTCAAGATAAATAGATTGAGCTCCTTGTGTCTATCTCTATAAAGCATGGTTTTTTAATCCTTTACTCATTCTCATCAGTCTTCTCTGAACCCTCTCCAATTTATCAACATCCTTCTTGAATTGTGGGCACCAGAACTGGACACAGTATTCCAACAGCAGTTTTACCAGTGCCAAATACAGAGGTAAACTATATTTACTCTGCTTTTGCTCAAGGTACTCCTGGGTATACATCTCACGATAGCAACAGCTCTTTTGGCCACAGCAACCCACGGGGAGCTCATGGTCGTCTGATTTTCCCTCCCCCCAAAATACTCTTTCAGAGTCACTGTTTCCCAGGACAGAGTTCCCCATTCAGTAAGTGGAGCCTACATTCTTTGTTCCCACATCTTTACATTTAGCTGTATTATAACAAATATTATTTGCTTGTGCCCAATTTACCAAGTGACCCAGATCGCTCTGAATCAACGACTGCCCTCTTCATTATTTCCCATTCCCCCAACTTTTGTATCATCTGAAACAATCAGTGAGGATTTTATGTTTTCTTCTAGGCCATTGATAAAAATAAGAAATAGGGTAGGGTCAAGAGCCAGTTCCTCTGGGGACCTGCCTAGAAACAATCCTCTTGATGATGAGTCCTCTTTTACAGTTACATTACAGACCTATCCATTAGCCCAATTTTAATCCATTTACTATGTACCACGTTAATTTTATATCATTCTAGTTTTTTAATCAAAATGTTGTGTGGTACCAAGGCAAATGCCTTACAGAAGTCTAAGGGTATTATGTAAACAGAGGTATGTATGGCACAGGCTTAAGTTACCACAGGAAGTGCAATGCACCTATAGTCGATGTGCTTCTGCTCTCCCCAAAATTTGGCTAGTGCAATGCACCCTCGATGCAACAGCTCTCCTTAATAATAAATAAATATAAATAATAAGGCAGAGAGCTGGCTAGTTTTTGCCTAAAAGTCTAAAGCGTAGCAACAATTTTTGTCCAATTATAAATTAGTCCAATATGTGAAAACTTTGCATGTTTGTGTTGCAACTTTGCATGTTGTGTTGCATGTTGTGTTTGCATTTTATAACAAACGTTCCATTACAGGGGCATTAGCCAGTCAGTGCCAGTTTCCAAACTGGAATCTAGATTTGCTCCGTATGCATTGTATATTTTGCCACAACTGTGGTTCAGAACAAGATCCTGGTATTCTAGCTGAACCCAGTGAGCCAAATGGGACTGTTCCTATGGCAATAGCCCGATTGGAGCTCTGATGAGTTGGTCTCCCCCATAGACAACACACTTTCGAGTGAACATATGAGTGTTTTTCCTTCTTTAAAAGCAAATAGTGCTTTTCTTCTTAGCTGATTTTCCTTTGCTAATGTCAAAACCCCTGAAAACGAAACCTTTTCATGAACAGTCTATCTCAGTTTGTTCCAGTGTTTCCAGACTGTGCAAGTGGGTGTGAACATTTGGACTTTCATCTCACAATAATACATTTGGTTTAGGAAGATGTATGTGTTAATGTGGCAGTTGCTACGAGACCCATTTCATCTTTCTGATGATGCAGAGAAGCAAGTGACTCATTAAGAGGAATAGGATATTTTTGACACCGCCAAAAGAACTGTAAAAGTTTCCCAGCAATGGGTCTCGAATGGAACACAAGCTTAGAAAGTTCAAATTAATTTCTCAACAGACGAGAAAAGGGGGTGGGGGAACATTGTAGATATAGCCTCTTTCTAATATCCATCAGTGCCTCCATTTTCTTTGTCACTTTCCAGATTGCAAATCCTCAGAAGATTCTAGCTGCTGCCTGGAGCAGATTTGGAGGAAGGGGAGTGTTAACTGTGCCCCTCATTAATTGAAACTAAGCTCTCTGCCACAAAAATTGTGCATCTTGGCGGTAGCCTATTAAGCGATGTCTACACAGCTGGATAATGCAGACTGTGGGGTTCTGAATTGCAGAGCACACCAAAGAGTTGAAGTCTAACTGCCCTGTGTGGATGTTGATGGTGTGAACGAAAAGATACCTAGTACACGTTAATGCAGCCCTCTTTCAAACAAGACTGCATTATCGTGGTAAGTACTTTTTAGTTCATGTCAGCAGTGCTCAAGGGGGTGGTAATAGTGCAGTCGTTTGGCAAGCTCTGCAATTCACATCTCCATTGTCTGCACTGCAGTGCAGTAAAGACAAGGCCTAACACGGCCTGTGACTTATTGTTACTTACAGAGCACCATAGAGAGGCATGACCCTTCTTAAAACCAGTGCAGATTGAGCCCTGCCCTGGAGCTCTCAGGGGTGAGGACTGCCGGATTCTCGGGGTTGGCATAATCAGGGGTTAAATTAAGACAAGAACAGTTGACAGAGATGACAAGCATCAAGAGTGGCTGAAGAGGGGTTCGTTCACAGAGGATGAAAATAGGGCCATGTGGTTGTTCGGATACAGTGCACACATCTTGAGGGCTACCTTACTTTGATTTTAGAGGACAGAGATGTGGCAGAGAGGTGAGGAAAGTGGCTCCCGGCATGGCAGACTAGAGGGGTATCAGCTAACAGGATAGCAAGCTTGCATTGAGTTCAGACCAGCTGTTCTCTCACTACAGAATTTCAACCTTTTTACCTGTTCCCAAATTTCTGCAAAGAGGCCCCTGAAATTCATTATCCTTTAACTGAATGTCTTCAGTAAACACTTATTACACTG
Organism: Mesoclemmys tuberculata; assembly: GCA_007922155.1. Lineage (NCBI taxonomy): Eukaryota > Metazoa > Chordata > Testudines > Chelidae > Mesoclemmys > Mesoclemmys tuberculata. The sequence goes on along the minus strand of ML675630.1, from coordinate 2,851,147 downwards.
CAGGCCTGTCACAATATAACTGACACCTCTAAGGGAAAATGGGGCTAGCCCCACCTGTGTCAGAATTAACTGCATCCCAGTGAATTAGGGGGTGGGACTAATGGAGTCAGATGTTAGCAAGGGGAACACCTGGGCTTTATAAAAAGGCTTGGGAGAGAGCAGCTGGGGAGGAAATTGTGGCAGAGGCTGTAGACAGATAGAAGGGGGCTTCTGTGAGAAAGCCAGAGGTAAGGTCTGAAAGAAGCAGGAAGGGCCCTGGAAGGGGGGCCAGTGGGAAACCTGCTGGAAGGAAAAGAGCCTCTAGGGCTGTGGTTCTCAACCTTTTTTGGGGGGACCCACTTTGAAAATATTTCAGGCTGTGATGAGCCCTTCCCCCCCTGCAAAAAGTGATGACCCCCACATGCCACGCCACCCTTACTTCTGAGATGCTGCTCCATTGCCTTCAGAGCACCCAGCAAGCAGCCGCTGCTGTCTGGCCACCCAACGCTAGAGGGTGCTGGTTGTCAGCCATGCACAGGGCTGACAGCTGCAGCCACGGCATGTGGCGGCTGACAGCTCACGACCCCCCTTCCCCAGATAACCTCCTGACTGCTTGAGGGGTCCCGACCCGCAGTTTGAGAACCCCTGCTCTAGGGGGCAAGCCTTGAGAGGCAGTCCTCAGTGTAAGAAGCGCTCTGCACTGCCTGGGAGTGGGGGCAAAAAGCCGGGAATTCCAGCATAGCCGAAGAATGGCCGAAGCCCTGTTGGTTCAGATGTATGTTTGGCTCTCACTGGACATTTCCTTACTCTGGAAGGGGACGTGGCTGGAGGGTGGGCCACGGAAGACGCAGAATGAGAATGACAGACGATAGGTGTGAAGAATGGAGACTTGCAACTGCGTCTTCCCGGTCTCTGGGCAGCCTCTGAACACACCTGAACTACAGCAGGGCCACCTGACTGGCCCAGGCCTGATGGCAACCCCCGACTTGTCGCTGGTCAATACCCACTTCCACAGCTGCGACCTCCCCTGTGCTGCCCAGTCCCCTCCAGAGCTCCTCAATCCTGGATTTCGACTCTGACCTTTGGTGCTATTCCTTGCGGCTGACTCCAGCTCTGACAGCTAGGCCTGACTGCCCTCATCCAATTTCATGGCAATTGGGAGCGCTGAAGTAGTGAGCCAGGAGTGAGTTTCTCCCCATGCTACAGGCCATTTCTATTTTTCTGTGGGTTCAGCATATTAACGGACTCCCCATCACCAAAATCTCCATTCTGTAACTATAGTTGTGTAACTAAACAAACCAACACAGCAGAGATCTTGAATAGCGTATTTGATGGCCATATTTGCAATTTGACTTCATGCTTTGTTGGTTAGTTACCTCAGTTAACTACAATTTTTATAGCTGAATATAAAATTTGAAAATTGCTTTGTGTGACATTCAAGCTAATCGCTTTCTTTGGGTGAGTATTCATCTTTGAAAAGCAAAGTGTTTGTTTGAATCGTGACTGTATCCATGATCTTTCCTAGTCTCATGAAAACTTGCCTTCCCTTTCAGACCATTCTTCCTGGACATTTGTTTTCTAACCAGCTGTGCTAGAAGCAGAACTCAGTCAACATTATGAACTTGTTCTTGCTTTCTGAAAGGCCTACAGATGCCGTCGTCTAAAACTCATCCGTTAATATTACTGCAACGAGGTCTCTCTCACTTTCAATGTGGCTCACATTTGGTGTCCACAAAGATGCCAATACCTAGTAAACAGAGAAGTGACAGGAGTAACTTAAAGTGGCAACACTGTGTCTAAAGATGATCTCACTGGCCTGGATAAAATGAAGATTAATTTGATTCATTTTACTGAAAGGCTGAATCTTGTATATCTTTCCCTGTAGCGAGCAGTGATTTCCCTGGTGACCATCTCTTAGGACAGCATGGAGCGCAGCTGGTGGTAGGAAAGCAGCACCAATAAACTCTCAGAAACAGTCTTTATAGTGAAAATGTCAGACCATGTTTAATTAAACTGCATTGTGTGATGCTGTTGATATCTGCGATGCCATTCTTCCCACCTTTGTGTTGCATGTGGCTATATCTTGTCAGGTCACATCAATTTGTGTTTTGTTACATGAGAAAGCCAGGTGATGGATCTGATCTGATGTGTGGCATTTCAGAGAGAAGCGCTGTCAGAGGAATCTGAAAGTCTTGCATCCACAACCCTTGTTATTGTGCTAGAGTTAAGGGCCCGTTAGTTTTGTGCTAATGGAATCTGGGAATGGATGAACCAGATCAGAAGGAACAGCAGCACAGTAGGCACTCAAAATTTGTAACAGAATTTATTCTCGTTTTGAACTTAGAAAACAATTACGACTTATCATTGTTGGGGTTTTTTTTCCATAAACACCTGTGTCTTTCCGTCCTGGTTTCAGATAGAAGTGGAAATGTCAGAACACTACACGAATGGCAGTTCTTCCGGAATGTATGTGCCCTTTCACATAGGAACTGCTCAAAAACTGACAAGAAAGGAAAGGTTCTCAGGAACATTCCTGCCTGACAGCTGGATGGAAGACATCTGGACACCTTAGCATCCAGAAGCTTGGCTCCTTTCTTGCCTGAGTCTCTGAATCTTTTGGAAATTTGACCCTTTTTCCTCCAAAGTCACATGAAGGGGCAGATGCTGTAAATTGTGAGAGCTCCATTGAATTCAATGGAATTCAGTGAAAACTTACCCCAACCAAGGATGTCATTATGTAAGTCATTATATAGGAAAAGGTCTTTCTCCTCGCCCTTTGCAAAAGGGTGGGGGAGTGGTATGGGCAGAGGGAAAACCCTTCCTGTGTAATGGACGTTACAAAAAATTGAATCAAATTTTCCTCTCTTCTGATCACTTTGTAGCTCTGATTGTTGGATAACATGCCACAGTCGGTTAGATTTTTGATAGCAGACAGCAGCAATCCCATTCCTGAATTTATCCTGGACAGTGTAGCCACAATTACCTCACTCCCTCTTTCTACTGCATTCATTCATTCAGTCATTCATTTACCAGCTAGCCAGGCTCTGTTTAACAGCCAGAGAATTATTCTCCAGTGCCTGTGATCTCTGCTCGGGGTCACTGGGAAGGGGAGTCTGAGCAAACCAACCTCAGCATAATTGAAAGGCCCTGGACAGCCGCTTGCACTGAAACTGCTGTCAAAAGTTCAGCAGCTTCACACAAGTGAGGAATTGGAGGGAAAGGAGCCTTGCTCAGTGACACCATCTTCTGCCCCCCAAAATTCACTGCCTCCCCTTACATCAGGAGAGGGTCTCCATGCGAGTGCGGATTTCCCTGACACAGGGTGCCTTCTCCCAGGGCAACCTTTGGTTCACTTGGCATCATGTGAATGGTCAAAGCTTAAGAACTCCTTTGACTCATTTAAAAAATGTCTGGCAGAAATATTCTGTTTCATCCCCATCTCTAAGGTACCCTGTGGGGCTGTGAGGACCTTTTTGTGGATTTTATGGGAGGGCAATGCAGGATGATAATGGAAAGGCCAGTACAATGCTGCTTCTCAGTAATTATTATGGTCCAGTCCAAAGCTCATTGAAATCAGTGGGAGTCTTTCCATGGCCTCCAGTGGGTTTCAGATCAGGCCCTCTACACTTGTATGCCTCTAGACATGTTGTATGTAATGCTTTGATATGGTTTTACCTTGCCCTTTGGGTAAAAACTCTCAAAGAATCTGACAGGGAACCCCTATTCATTGAGAATGATATCCTAGAGAGCCAAATTACTTGGTTTCAAGGTGGTAATAGCTCAGTAAATGAATGAGGCATTGGTTTCTGAACACACTGTGGGTTTGATGTCGTTTGCTTGATTGAAATACAGTCAGGCATAGGTATTATGACTTTATAGTCATTTTAAATGAAGTATTATCCAGTGGTTACTTGTGTCCACATAAACCTTGATCAATAGGTTGGAAAGGTGGGTAAGGGGCAGTAGTTGTGACCGGATTTGATTGAAGACCTGAAACCAGTGCCAGAAGACAGTCAATATGAAAGTCTTATTATTCAAGGTGATCATGCCACATATGGTGTCTTTGGCGATTACGTATAGACCTCAAGTGCTAATTCAGTTTTTGTTAATGAGGTTTTTTGTTTTCCTGGCATCACTTTTTATCAAAGTTTGATAGATTTATGTTTCATGGGGGATTTTAATATTCATATTGACATTTTCAAAGATAAATTGGTCACATAATTTATTAACGTATTAAAGAAATTAGCCTTTGCTCCTCCACTTACTAAGGAAATGTCTTGCTGAAATTCAGCCACTGAAAATTGTGAGCCCTTCCACCTTTTTTAAGATACCATTGGACATTTCTCTGTTCTGAAGGACATATTGGTGGCCATCAGAGATCAGTCTGAAGGGTTTGAAAATTTGACTCTACTAAGGGAGAGGGATTCAAGGTGACAGACATATTAAAATATTACCTATTGCAAAGGGATGGACATGGTAAGCTATTATTTCTGTTGGAAATGGCTCAGTTCTGCAATTGCTTATAGCAATGGCCATTTTAGGATTATGCAAAAGGAATAAAGGTGATGGATGCCAGCACTTTATCTTACGTATAAAGGTCATTATGTGCAGAGGAATATTATAATTCACCTTAGCGTAGCAGGCTCTGTGCCTCTTCTTTGCTTGTTTGTGTTTGAAAATCAAGAAGCAAACAACTCAAAGTCAATGAATTTAGCCTTTTCTGAATCATGAGATTGCAACCGGATCACAATTTCCTTAAATCTATTTGTTTTAATTTATTTGGGGTGTGTGAGTGTGTGGGTGTTTAAATGACTGTTCTCTTTACTGGACCTAGTGGCAGTTTGGGAGCCAGAGACTGAAATGCAGTAAAGGGGGCTGTGTGTATTTGCACAGTGGCTTCTTGATAACCAGTGTGGGGGAATCAGAAGCACTGTTTGTGGCTGGTTGGGAAGTCTGACTTCAGTGTCACCCACCAGCGTTGGGAAAATCTGCTCTCCTTCTACAGCTTCCACTGACCCTGGCATTATCAGTGGGCTGCCCTGGGCATGGCCGCGTCACAGTGCCAAATGATTTTTTTTTTGTTTCCCTGATTGAATGAGCATGCAAGCAGTTCTGTACAAATTCTTCTGCAGACAAATTTAAATTTCTATATTACAAATACTCCCAGGAAATTTGCTGTACATGTAAATTTAGTTACAAGTACTACAGCTGCAAGTTTCAAAGGGCCAGTTGTGCACATAAATAGCTAATCATAGTCCCTTATGCATGCAATTACCTGGTTTATACACACAATTGCTATAAGTATGTTCCCTAAAATCAGGCTCACTTATGCAATTTGCCAATTTACTATCACATTCACTCAGATTTAACATTATGGGACGAATACTCAGACCTATATAGAGGATCAATAATAGAATTATTTTATAGTGGCCCCTGCAGAGCAACTAAAATGGTCAGATCACCATTGGCTATTGATGCTACAGAGCAGAAGTTCTGTAATACTTTAGTCTTTAGGAGAACAAAATGTTTATTTCAATCAAACCTGCCCAGGACCCAGGTGCTGTATTTGGGCTTAAACACACAATGAAGAACATTCTTCTCTTGTAAGCACAGAAGCTTCCTCTTCTGCTAAGGATTTAGGTGCTTAGAAATATGGTTGCAATAATGTGGCTTTTCTTCCCCCTGGACTTACTATTAAACAGAAGCACAAGTCACTTTTAAACCCAGTTACTATGAGAAGAGATGTATAGATAGGATCAAAGATTTTTAAAAAGTGATAAGAGCGTGGATTAGCTTCTCTCAATCACTTTTGTTTGGCTGGGTTTTTTGTTTTGTTTAGATTACTATAATGCTCTTTCAAAGGGATACTGGAAAAGCTAAAACTCCAGTAGCTAGGCTCATAATTCAGGCTAAAAAGACTAAGCATATTTCACGAGTGCTAGCTTCATTATCTTGGCTTACTGTTAAATACATGTTTTACTACTTCCGTTGAAAGCATTACATAACCAGGCAGCAGCTTATGCTAGTTGCATTTAAATATTCTCTTGCTCACCTATTCTGTCTCCATGCGCCATGACTTCCCTATTTTTCCGCTTCAAAATGCAGACTCCTGGCACTCAGTGACAGGATGCGAGAATTTCAGAAGACAAACTTCCCAAACTGAGAGTACCAGGGTGGGGTGGAGCTAGGTAACAGGATTGGAATAACTTCTGGTTACCTCCAGATGGCCTCAAGTTTACAGGGAGATTCTCAGAGACATGAAGGCAGCTTGGTGCCTATCTCCCAACACATTTCCATGGCATCAAAGCTCTTTTGAAAAGCCCTGCTTATGTCCTTACTACACTGGTGAAACATGTATTACAGTCTTTTTTTCAGCAGGCCCTCAGTTTTGCATCTCATCCAAAAGATGCAGTACAGTAGCCCACAGCACTGCACCATTGGAACAACAGAGCTTTGGAGGGAAGAACATCCCCTTCTGATACACTTTAGCCAAAGCCAAGCTGTTGGGCTCAGTAGAGGGCTAACTGGATGAAAAGTAATGGCCTGTGTTACACAGGAGGCCAAACTGGGTGATTGAAACTCTGTGAACTATACGAATTGTATAATCCTCAAATCAAAAAATCAGCACTAACTCATACGAGAAGCAAAAAATTGTCAATAAATGAAGCTGATGGGGGTATGTGTGATGTGGGGTCTAAATCCATGCTATATTCACCTGCCAAGCACGTGTCCTTTGGCTGTACATTAAGAGATTTTTACATCAATAGCATCCTAATGATTGAGTCATGTGAGCATCCTAATTTAACAAGGATGTATGTGTGAGCGGCCAGGGAGATTAGATGAAAGTTTTCTATGAAGGACATTACGATCCAATTGCAGGAGACCAGTAATTCCCGCTGCCTGTAGTGAGGGTCAGTTGTCAGACCTTATAGTGAGCAAATATGGTCAAACTTAATATAGGATGTGAATCATACAGAAGATATATATA
>ML675630.1:2785822-2839180 GCA_007922155.1 Mesoclemmys tuberculata | reverse complement strand
TGGTCCCTTCTGACCTATGAGTCTATGAGTCTATGAGTCTATTCATGCAGAAGTACCTTGGGACTGGGTTGGCTGAAGCCTAGGAAACTAGTTCTACCGGGTTTCTCTGCAGGTGGCTGGCAAACAGGAGAGTGGAAAATCCCCCAACAGCAGACCAAAGGAACCAGGTGCTGTTAGTGCAACATAAATTTGAGAGATTCCCTGAGACAAGGACAGGAAGCTGTGGGTATTAGAAGGGAAGAGATGGGCGTGATCGCATAGCAGAGGGGATCTGGTTCAACTGTGGGACCGGCCAGGTTCAGAGACAGTTAGTGGACCTAGAGAAAGCTCTGTGACTCTGAAGAGACACCAGGAACTGCAAGGGAAGGCATGTGGGCTCCACAGAGAGCTCTGCCTGAGCCCTAAGTGCTCTTCAGGGTGGCCAGGAGCCTGAGGCAGGGAGACATGTATAGATATGTTTATTATTATGGATAACTTTGTGTAGTTCTGGTGCTCAGTAAAGAGCAATGGTATTTAGAATCCCATGCAAACTCTGTCTGTGCATCTTCTGGCTTCCACTGTCAGATATCCCTGCAGAGGAGGAGCAGAAACCAGAAAGCTCACACCATCCCTGGGATTCTGGAGAACATGCAGGAAGTGCCAGGGAGTCTTGGGGACATGGCAGTAGTTTCTGGCCTAGGCAATTGGCCACAGGGTCCCCACTTCCAAGGGGGATGGTAGGTCACAAGGTCTGTACCTGGAGTGCCTGCCTAGAGGTCCAAGCCCAAGGAAAGGGCCTAAACTCTGCCCAGACCCGGCAAGCTCGAGGGCACATGGGATTGAGCATTCGGGTCCCATCACAGCACTCCAGCGAGTGTCAAAACGGGGCGTTCAGTGTGACAATGACTCTCTGATTCTGTTCCAGTCCCATCCTGGTGTGTTAGAGCCACACCGAGGCTGCTCCAGTAGTACAACTGGGGTAACTGCAGCCTGCACTGAGCGAGCACACCTCGTGCTGCTATTAACCCAGCATTTCTATCCCTGGGAACAGCCCGCCCCAACTGTTCTGCAGTGAACTCAAAGTGAAATATATTTATCATCACCCTGGCCTCATGCACCACTCACACTACCGCTTTAGCAGGACGATGCTTCCAGCTGACAAACCAACGTGGACAGCTGATGTGCGGTCTGGGGGCTCTACCACAGCTGCAGCACTTTTAGGGAGGGTGCCTGAACCGTGGATAGCCCGGCCGTCACATAGAGAACACAGGGCCACATCTGAATTGCCTCCGTCACTTGATCATGTACATTTTTGTGCACGTTCCCTATTCCTGCATTGTGTCCGCATGTGCTGGACACGGGCACAGTGCTGTGCACACATGCATGCCTGTGTCCCATGCTGCTGCCCTTACCTGAAGCTAACGCTACTATTTTTGACTTACATCAGCTAGTGCATGTGAATTGAGCAGTTGAAATGTTACCAGCTGAGCAAGAAGGCAGCTGACCCTTGGCAGAGCCTATTGGAACAGCACTGAGCTGGCTGGAAATTGCTCTTTTCTGATCTGATCAATTATAAGCGTGTAGCTGGGAAACTTACTCTTCCAACCCTTTCCTTGAAAGTCTCCAGCAAGCCCTTGTTGTGTAAGCACTTCATGGTGTTCTGCATTGCACCAAGGGAGACTGCTGCCTGGTGCTGCTTTTTTCTGACACCAGCCACGTCTAATGTGGTGGACCCTAGGAGGTCAGGAGCAGTGGCAGCTGCTGGCAGTGCTCCAAGAGAAAGCTGCACGCTCTTGTCAGGTGCTCCTGTCCTTTGTGCGATCCGCTTGTTGGGTGCTGAATGCCACCGCTCTAAGGAAAGCAAGACTAGTGCAAATAAGATCAGCGTCAGGCCCAGGGGATGCTAACCCACATGGACAGAAACAAGAGAAAATAGGCATGTGAACACTTGTGAATGAAACTTGCTACCTTTTACACAGCTCTGCTGTCTGCCTCCACACATGCTTGGCATGTTGACTGCCTCTTGTACCTGCCGTCTGTATCTCCAGCTCATTTCAATACTCAGTTTAAACACCCTTTTCCTTTTGCCTGCCTGGCCTCTCTGTTTCTTCGGCTATTCTTTCTTTCCATGTAGCCATCATACACATACACACAGAGAGTGAGACCGTATTATTTAACTCTTTGGCTGTGCTATATAAGCCTGCAAACCTTTCAGGATCCAGTTTGTATGAAAGACATTAAAAAAGATAAAGTCGTATTAGACTTCCCTATATTCACCTGCTAGGAGCCTTTGAATGTATGATGATTTACTCTGGGAAAGAGGAAACACACATCATACTTGATGTTGCATTAATGGTAACTGCATCATCTTGTCAATTATTTATGGTGAAGGATCATCCTGGCCTTGAATTTCTGTTAAAATCCCTCATTTATAAGGATTTTTCTTTCTCTCTTTAGCTTCGTTGTAAAAATTTGATTCTAGCTACTTGGTTTGCTTTGAGTGCTGTATCAAATGACCATGCTATGTTCTTGTGTGCTCTCCACAAATGGTTTGGAGCTCACCAAAGAGTTCTGGTTCGGTACAAGGGTCTGACAAAGCTCTAGCTCACGTCTAGCAAACATATTTGCCTATCCAGGCTTCTTTGTGCAGGCCTCCTGCCTGCACACACTGTCATGAAAACTGAAGTTGGCTTGCTTCTGTCAATGCTTAAATGTGCAGAAACTGAGTTGTGAAGAAGCTGGAGAGTCAGAGGGTGAGATGCTGATTGTATTTACACTCTTGAGGTCAGTGTAATAACTCTGGATTTAGACTGGTGCCACCAAGATCAGAATCTGTTCCAAAGAGGGGGATTGCAATAACTATCTGTCCCCAATAGACATAGTTATCAGGGTGCACACGTTACATTGCAGAAATGTCCGGAAACAACATTTTGCAGCATTCTGTCGGGCTGTGGTTTCAGTGCATGGCCTCTCTTTACTCCATCATCCTACTGGAAAAGGGTTTCAATAATTTTCTTCCTCTGAGTCAGACTTGCAATAACAAGCACAAAATGCCACATCATCAAGTGTGTGCAGCGATGCATGAAACAGGACAAGGCATCATGTGACGAATCAGGTCACACCATGGCCATGCGATGGACTGTTACGCTTCTTAGACAGGCATAGTTCTGATATGTGTAGCTCACAGAGGCAGAGACCCATATTCTCGGTGAGCTTCAAAGCTGGATCCTGGTGGCATTGCTTTGCAGGACCACAGTCTTCCTCTCCTTCCCTTAAGTGCTCCCTTCTCACCTACTACTGATGGCAGGCTCCATCACAAACTGATCTGGAGTGGAAACTGTAGGATTTTGGGGGCTTCTAACACAGCACCCGCCAATCACTTACTATTTGATCTTAAGGACTGAAGTGAAAGTGAGTGAGACTCATTTTAAAACAGTTTCTAATCTCCATCCCATACAAATGGTGTGTTTCCTGGGAGATAAAGGAAAAGTCTCAAAATAAACAACGTGGAGTAGAACCAGAACCACCAAGAAGTGCTGCTGTCTCCACCAAGGCAGTACATCGTCCTTTTAATTTCAGGCGGTATTTATAGATCCTTCCTCTCTTCTCAATTATCACTGTGAGAAGGCGGTAAAAAGAAAGAGATAAACAGAAGGGAAGTGGCTCTGAACTCTGCAAATCAGAGACGGGCCTGTCACTTTATTTCCATTCCGTATCATCCCTGATTAGACCCATGCTCATACAGAAGGGGATGCATCTATATGGTACATGTGTTTACAGGAGCATACCACAATCCTGCCTTCCTAGGAGCTCTGGCACGCGCATTCAAGGGGAGCATTTGTTAGTTCAATTAGTAAAGCATTTTGCCTCTAGGCAAAGCTGTCAGGCAATTCTCAGAAGTGTAGTACTTTCAAAAATCAGAATGATGCGCCTCAGCCTCAAAGAGATGCGTGTTCCCATTTAACTGGAAAAATCTCTGTCAATTCAGGTGGTGGTGTTTCATTTTGTTGTTGTTCTGACGGGATAGAAAAAATAAGATGAAACGTTAACTTGTCATTTTATTTCCTGTGGAATAGCTTCAGCAATAATTGTATTTGAAGTGGAGTCGAAAGGCACAAGGAGATAAATGGCTTAATTTGAATCAATATTAATTTTGTGCAATTTACTTTTAACTTAACTTCACAGCAAACACAATTATCCTGCTCGGAATCTATATATAAAAAAAGTCTTCTTCACTCTGCCTGTTTAGTTAACAGTTTTCTGCGGGGTGTTGGCCTCAAAGGAGTGTTGTTTATTATTTCTGGTTTGATCAGCCACATAGCCATATTTTAAATGAGGAAATATTGGGAGTAAACAGGTAAGTGCAGGGCTTTATGCACTGCCCAGGTTAAGGTTGTTACTCAGAAGGCCCCAATCCAGCAAAGCTCTTAAGCATGTGCTTAACTTTGAGCACATGAGGAATCTCATTCACTTGATTTGAGACGTGATTAGCATTCATCTCCGGAGCACTTGGCTGCATCTAGGCCATTAGTTGTACTTGGCCAACTTACTTCAATACACAGTGAGTCATCATTTTTCAAACTCATCATTCCTCCCCCTGACAAGTCACCTTTTTTAATAATGACAATTTTTGTGACAAATGTTCATTTTTTTCAAGTGTTGAAAATGATTATGTTTGCCAATTTTTGGTGTGTGTGTGTTTCTCCCTTCCTCCTCCTTTCTTCTCCTCGTCCTCCATCAGTCCCTTTCCAGAGGAGATATGGAAAAAGGGAGAGAGAGGATGGAAAAATAGAAGCCCCTCAAATTGTTCAAAACCAAAAGCCAAAACATGTTAATTGTTTTTGCAAAACTTTTTGGAGAAAGGGAAAATCATTCCTTGCTCCTGCAGAATGAAAAGGATTTGGGAAATTTTTGAAAATGTTCAGCCTTTTCAGTCTAGTTCTAATCCCAGGGCAGGTGTAACCCAAGTCACAGAAAATTTGCCTGGAGACTGCAGTGACGCAAAAAGTGGCCCCAGCCCTCTATTGAAAGGATCATACATGACCAACACCAATCAATACATAGGTGTTAACTGCTCCAGGAGTGGGTGGAGTTGGGATGGCCAGGGAATGCTGTGTTTCTCTGTCTCAGAAGGGCTCTACTGGAGACCAAAGGCTTCCTCCATCTGGCAGAATCTTATAGCTGGGCACTGTATTAATAGCCATTCTTCCCCTAATGTTTTAGAATGAAATAGAATTTATTTCCATCCAGCTTGAAAAGGCATTTGCAGTAAATTCTACCAGGGAGCAATAATTGCTTCTCTATTTCACCTCATTCCTGTCTCTAGTATTTTATCCTACAACAGTAATGGTAAGGGCGCGGGAGGTATATGTGCAAATAAGGATTTAGAAGGAGTTGCAGCATTTGCAAGATGGCCTTTGTTTCCAATCTGACTAAACATCCTAGCAACAAGTAATTAAACTGCTGCGGGCTAAAAAGTAATCTTGTATCTGTATGGGAGCCCTATCTTACTAGTCACCACAAATCACACAGGAGATTGCTAAATAATATAGTATTCACTATCAATCTGGGAGCGTGATGATACGGGGCCACCAATCATTGCACCTCAGGCACAGGTACATTGGAGATAATAGCAGACTTTTTAATTATGGCCCCCAATCTCTGTTTTCAGCATTTCAAATATAAATTCAAAGCTAAATGAGGTTCTCTTTATGCAGAAGTTAGTGGAAAATGTTCAGAGTGGATTTTGTTCAACTCTTGTTCCTGGTCTACATTTCTGTCTAATCAGAGATAGAAAACTAATTAATGTTCTGGTGCTTTGGAACTTGTTCTAGTGGGTGTTCAATCCATCTACCAGCACGTTGAATTGAATTTCTCCTGCCTGCATTGTAATATGGAAAGCAGTTGATTTCAAAGGGTATTTATCTTTTGTTATCAGCCTTGTCGTTTTCTCAGTAATGCTAGGGAATAATGCAATCAGTTTGCTCTAATTAAAGAGCATGCTGCAGGGCTCATGTGATTCACCTGGCCTCTGAGGACTAGAAGAAGAGAGGTTCTGTGCTGATGGATGGGGCTCGTGGCGGAAGGAGCTGACGTGAGGGAATGGCCGTTTGTAATTAAATCATTGGCTGCGTGCTCAGATGCCCTGGGTGTGAGGGGCTTTTGTTCTAAGTCAAAATAAAGTAAATGAAGCTGGGCCAATGGAGCTAGCTCAGATTTGAACTAGGTTAGACTTTCGACTGGGAAAACAAAAGTGGGGATCTGGGATTTGAGCCAGGGAAAACAAGTTGCGATTACTTGATCTGAGGGTTTCACGGCCTGAGACTGTCTATGCTCACTTAAAAAAGGAATCAGCAGGCAGTAACGGCTGGTGTCCTGGTGAAATTTAGCTAGTGCACAGAACCAGCACAGACCTAGGCCCCGGTGAAGTCCTCAAATAGCTAATGAGTGGCACATAGGCCTGACACTATCCCTTTGCACAGAGATGAATTCCACCCTCAGTCTGAACTCCCGTGCGAGCTGGTGAATCCCCTTACCTCTCAGTGAGCTGACAAAGTGCACCGGTCAGTCTGCAAATTCAAACCGCATTTCAAGAATCAGACTCAATGCGCTGGCAGTAAAGTGGGCTCGCCAGTGTCACTGTTGTGAGTGCCTATCTCTCTGCAGACGGTTAAAAGCAGGGCAGACACCCCAAACTGGCAGTTTGTTCTATAATTAGATTGCACCAACTCAGTACTTTGGGAATTCACATTTGGTACTACAGAAGTCTTATAATGGAGTCACAAACGGTTCCCTTTGACACTCCAGTCTATCTTCCCATCCAGACAAGCTGGACTGTGTGATAAATGGTCACTTACACCAAAAGTCACAAAATAATCCAAGTTACACCCACTCTCAAGAGAGCAGTCACTCACCCAGGTCGATTTGCATCCTAGATCTCAGACCAAAGACAGTGTTCGGAGCCAATTCTATAACAAACCTTCCAAAGATTTATGAACTAAGAAAAAGGAATGAGAGTTATTGAGAGGTTAAGGCAGGTAAAATACATATGCACAGCTGAGTCCCGGTCTATAATTTCAAAAGGGAGCAGAGCTGGAGTAATCTGCCAGGTTCCCAAAAGTCTCTCCGGACTCCCCAAACTAACTCTGAGGATCTCTGTCTTCTCGGTCTGTTATTCTGCTCTGTTCGAATCCAGCCAGTTCAGAGATGAAGAATTTTTCCTTGTGTCCATACTTACAGCTTCTCACAAAAAAGAAGCTGATAGGGTCACTACTCAAGTGGCCTATTTCTTTGATACTGGGGAGAGAGAGGAACGCATTTAGAGTTTTTTACCTCAGACCACTTGCCATTAAAACATGCAGGAACTAGCACTTTCCTGTTAAAGTTTCTTGATTTGCGTTACACAAGGATTACTTTCTGTTTGATGGGTTGTTTAGATACAGGGAATCTAGACAATGTAAATTTTTGCTGTGAGACAGAGTGAAAACAATGCATGCAGCATCCCATGAGTTTTCATGAAGTTTAAACACCAAATACATTCTTACACATTTACGATCACTTTGATCTATACTAATACACAAGTGAATTAGCCTGGCTTCCAGCTGTGAGTTTGTCAGTTCTCAGCTGACACCTAAGCTTTGGCCAGAGCTGGCACTTAGCTTACCAGTGTCACAGCCAGGTTAACAGTCAAAACCACTCCTAGATATCTGTGTTGCTAGCAACACCCTTTGTGATTTCCGTTCAATTTAGAAATTGTGAACTCTTTGAAGACAAAACCCACACCTCCTCCTTGTTCTGTTCAGCACCAAACACACTGTTAGACAATAAGAGCCAATGAGTAACGTCAGTTTCACTTCATTCGTAGACAGTTGGAATGGATGATTCAATAGGCATTTTCCATCTCTAGAGTCTGATTCTATGAGAGAGATCTTGAGCTTTCAGCATTTGGGTCAATGGGAGTTTTGCCATTGATTTGTAAGAGGTAATCAGTTTCTTACAGATTTCTCCATAAGGTTCTTGTGCACTATGCTGTGATGTTTGCATTACAAATAAGATATGGGAATGGGTATTTCTTAGCAAAACTTGCTCTAATCAGATAGAAGAGGAACATTCATGGAAACATTCATATGGTCTTTGCTTTTGCTTTTAAGACAACTGATTTTACAAACGCTAAATTTTGGGTCCAATTTGAATCAACAGCATCCCTTTAAAGTTATCAGTTTAAATCAGGTAAAAGTTCGATTCCTCAAAGAGCAGTAGCATGATGTCATTACACCTCCTTCCAAAGCAAATGCCCATGGAAGACCTTTAGAATCCATTAGAGATTTTGCAACATCCAAAACTCTAAGTAGGGCAAACCAACCCAAAGCATCAAACATGGTAAGAAGATGACAATGGACATATTTAGAATACACTTTAAGGATGTCACCAACATGGCTTCCACATCAAGTGATAACATGGACACCATCTAGCAAGTGAAAAAGCGAGTGATCTAGAGAAACATTACGTAGAAAATAGAGATAAAGAAATTAAATCCATCAACATGACACTCAAAAGCCTGAACAGACCAAAATAAGACCAAAATAAATGGTGGAGACTGATGGATGCTCTATACAACTGAGGGCGTGGGAGGATAAAGAAAGAAATGTACGCCTTACGTCTGCTTTTCAAGCCACTGTCTTCCAAATCCTTCACCAGTCAAGAGAGTTTTCCTTACTACTGCACAGAAAATAATTGGAAAATGCTGCTGCTGCTGTCTCAGTTAAAGCAAGGCCAGTTTCCTGAACCATCATTTCTGCAAAGTATTAAATATGGCATTTATCTTTTTGAAACTTGGTACAGTCTTTGAACATTGATTTTTACCTTAGGGCTAACTTTTTGCTTTTGGGAAATGGGTATAGAAAAAAGGGTGCTTTTATGTTTTTTGCTTTAGCCTTTTTCAATAGATCTCAAGCCCAAAAGACTGACAGCTCATTCATTACACATCTTTTGATAGCTTGTGACTTTTGAGGGTGGGAGGAGGAAGTAAGAGAAAGGATACACATTAATGGTTATATCTGCCAGCACAATTTCTGGGTCTGCAGGCTCTAAACTGATTGGGGTTGCCTTTTTTGACTTTATAACCCAAAGTCCAGATGGCACAAACAGAGCCATAGAATAAAGACAATGGGCTAGATACTCAATCCTATCCAAGATTGAAGCTGCATTTATTGGGTGCTGTACAAACGGACCAGTTGGAATTGGTGTGAACTTTACTCTGAGCCACACCTATTTGAGATAGACTCCAAACTCAACGGGATGGAAGACAGGGGTTTCAAATGTCAATGAAGCAAAACGGTGGACCGCTTCCTCCCACAGGAGCTAATTCTCTGTGTTCTTCCATGCGCTACAGTAGGTGTTGTAAGGGCCAGATCCTCAGCTGGTGTCAATTAGCACAGCTCCTTTGAAGGTTAATGGAGTGACACTGATTTATACCAGCTGAGTGTCTGGCTGTCTATGTGCAAAGTGAGGGTAATTAGTTATATAATAGAGGAGGATAGGTACAAATTCATGGCCATGGACGAGACTGTGCCCTCGTGGAGTCAGTGGAAGTCAGTGGAGCTTCTCCAGTTCTGCAGCAGTATAAGTGAGAGTAGAATGAGCCTCAAACAGCTGGAATTCCAGTGGCTGAAATGAGAGTTTTATTGCCTAGCACCAAGTCCTAATTTGGGCCACAATCCAGTGCCAATGTGCAGTCTGTTTCCGAGCCCGCTGAGGTCAGAGGGAAGATTTCCATAGATACAAAGCTGCTGCAGATGAATGGTTTTTTGCCTCCTTCCATACCACTAACTTCTCTGAAGCTCTAGCTGCAGAGTGTTTCTTTGCGTCACACATCCCACAGAGATACTCAGACACTAGCGTTTCCAGGGATTTCTGGCAGCAGCAACAGAATGGCCAACTAATTATGTTCTGTGCAGGACTGTTCATCAGAAAATATTCATCTGCGATGACTGTGTGCATTATTTCTTTTTGAATACATACATTTTTTTACTTTAAACAGAAGCACAAATTTTAAGGTCAATTTCCTCCCTTTAAATAGTAAGCTACTAACTGTTGAGGAAGCAATGCGTGATACATTAGGAGACAGCCAAGTGCCTTAATCCAGAACAGCGGTTCTTGGGAATTGACTTCTTCACTTTCAACTAAAGTACCGTAAAACACAGAGACGCTGCCATGATCCTTTCAAAACTAAAAAGGCCTTTCTTTAAAGCCGTGCTGAACTTTCTCTTTTAAATAATCAGTCATATCATGCCTCTTAAATATTCACACACACAGTCCTTTTTAATATTCATGAGTTTTAGAAGGTTTCATTTTTAACATAGTGGTGAGAGGCCCTGGGGACATGAACTCTTGCTAGGAAATGACTGCAAATTACATTAGTGTAATACTTATTAATATGTCACATTTCCTTGATATCCTCTACTGAATTCTTCATGTTTTATTCCACCTTGTTCTCTGAAAGGACTTTATTACCACAAAGCAGATATTACATAACTGTCCGGCTCTGGGATGTTAGCAGAGAACTGGACCATTTAACAGACACAGGTCTGTTTATATGCTGTCTCCCTGCAAATATTTAACACTGATCGAATCACTTATAAATGGTATTGTGCTGAGTCTCCGCCTTCCATGGTAAGTGCGCAATAAAAGATGCTTTGTTTGGACTACAGCATAACAATCTGTGCCTGGAGAGTTCCCACAGAGATAAAGTCCTGGAACAGGAGATGTGTCTGTCTGTAATGTTTTACTGCCAGCGTAGTAGCTACTTCCCACTCCAATCTCTGACTTTCATTCTAGCATGGGCTGGAATAATGAGCAGTTTTGTCTCCTCTAAAACATCTCATTCCCTTCATCAAAATCTCTCCCCCTCCCCCACGCAACCGACCGCTATCCCAAGTTATATTCTAGTGAGTTCAAAAATCCTTCTGGCAGTAGTTCCCAAAGTAGCAGATGATAAAGTCACATGCTAAAGGAACAAGGAATGTTTATGGCCTTGTAACTATAGTGACCCATTAGGAAGCAGGGGACAGTTGGGAAGGCAGGAAAGAAAAAGTTTGCCCTTGTAACCATTTCATGTAATATCACGGGAATGAATTAATCACAATGAATGCAACTATATTGACACTCTAGAGACTAAGGGTTGTAAAGATCCATTTGGAAATTAAGCTTATTTGAAATTCATTGCTCACTCGGAGCAAATTCCATATTTAAGGCAGAAAGGCCTTTTAAGTAAAGTGCAAAAGAATGTACTATATTTTCTTGGAAAAAGGAGCGTGACTCACAGTGCTTTCAGTGCAAGAACTGCAGAAAACCCATGTAAAAGAGGCTCTGACTTAGGCTTCACTGGTCCTTCCATTTGCAAAGTGCAGCTTGGCCTATGTGCTAGACTTGCTGTAACGCTAATTTCACCTCCCGACACAGAGTAGAACAGAATGTACACTACCCGCTTGATGATTTGAAAAAAAAGTGAATGAGGAAACCATACATTCTTGTTCAATTGCTGAACACAATCTCCATGAAGCCGGAGGGATGAAGTAAGATGCCTGCCTTTATCTCCCACGCTTCTCCTTGGCCTAATCGTTAATTGGGCTTTGAAGAATTTACGTGTATTCCAGTCACAGCATTTTCACTTCAAATACAGCAGGGGCTGTGAATTAAAGAGACATAACAGCCCAGAACCCATCTGCAATAAAACCTTATCAAAGGGAGAAGCAGAAGCAAAATGTTTTAAATGTTTCCTAAGCTTCCCAAGAGCTCCAATTGTTATTTGTCTTTGGACAACCGTGTCTGCACTTCAAACCCCAATACAAGAGAAAATCAGGAATGCGTTGGGGAGCTCAGATTGCACAGCTGTCTCCTAAGTCAGCTTTCTTTCCATCTGCTCCTTTAGAAACCACAAGCTCCTGTATAACTAGTGCAGAGGGGGTTTCTACCACCTAACCTGCTCTAGGGTGACTTTGCAAAATATCATTTCAGATCTTTTCTTGTTTCAGATGCTACTTTGTGATTAAACAAGCTTGTGCTCACAGACCGACGGTGCTAGGGAGGGCTTTTAAAAAGAAATTTAAGTGAATTCAGTGCTGGTGAGAGACACTGCAGTGAGAAACTGAAGTCCTCTATTTAGCCACCAAACAGCAGTACCAACACTCCCCACTCCCTTGTCCACTATGCCTCACCCCTGCCTTGGAGCATCCCTTCCAAAAGGCAGAAGGAAGGTTACCTTCCATACTCGCTTGGTCTACTGCCCCTGCTGGAAACGTAATCAGTGATTCCAGCTGTGTGATGTGGACATTTGTCTATGAGGAATTGGACTGGCTCTGCTAGCTAATGGGTCAGTGTTGGGAGGTGTTGAGCACTCTGGCCATAACCCAGCCAAGCTCTCAACCACATGCTCAGATTTCAGCACGTGGAGTTCAGTCCTCTCCAGGAGGTGAGTGCTCAACACTTAATTCCTATCGGCCTCAGCTGATTCTCAGGGAACTCACAAGTTAAAAGGGTCCATATGAACAAGACACAATGGGTGATTACTTAGACCTCTCCTAATTCACGTGTGAGTTTATGAACTGTAGAATGATGGGATCAAGTCAGTCCCAATTATGTCCTTTGGTTTCACTGTGTTGTTTAAATGTTTGCTCCAAAATCCACTGATATCAATGGCAGTTTTTCCATCTGCTTGGAAGGACTTTGTATCTTTCTCAGCATGGCTAAGCAGTCCATAAGTGCTGGATTCCAGTAATTTACAATCTAGGACTTCTGTACCAACCATCCATTCATTTATGGGGCATAACATATGAGAGAGATTCTGGGATGGCTGCAAAGCAGAAGAACATTTTTGATGGTCCATAACTAAGCTACGCGAGTCATCACTCTGGATACCGTATATATACTTTGATTTACTTAAAACAGTTCAGCTGTTGTCGTTTTCCTCAGCTTTAATTATAGCTTCAAGAACAATATACATGATATATAATAAACAGAATCCTGCCTCTGCTCAAGCTTTTAACCAATGGTTTTCCAGAAACATAATCAATGTAATTAAGGACATAAATCAGATGGCTGAGCTAAATAAAATTGGAGGTGTGCAAGGTTACAATGTCTTTCTTCTTGACAATTATCTTGCTTGTAGTGCTACATCACTAGATCTGTACTTCCAGTTGCTCTATTTGTTCACTTCCTTAATTAAAAAATCAGTTAATTGCTTCCTCCTCTCAACCCCACTGACCCTTACGCCCTTGTGCTGTGATGCTTCTAGGCCTCACAAGCTGAGCAATGTAGGGCCAGCCCAGCAGTGGGAGGAACTCCTAACGCACTGGTATTGGTGACTCCGTAGACATCATTTTTTTCCCTGAGTCAGCACCACGACTGGTGTTCGGGCCACTACATTTCACGGTACCAATTCTCAGGTGAGAAACAAAGCTAAGATGTTGTCTGATCTTTCTGTGAACTCAGTGTCCTGGCCAATCCAAGACCATACTAATAGCTCTCAAAGCAGTAGTCACCCTCCAGTTTCAATTGGCTAGAATCTTCTTCTCCTGGCCCTGTACTAAGCTGTTGTAGCACGCCACTGTGTGCTGTCATGTAACTGTGTTGTTTCACTGGGTTATTTCCGCATTTCAATGCCGCTCACTCTCTGGCTGAGAGCTTGTGTACATCTGGAGTTTGGCACCATTCCATGTGGAAGGCACTATATCCTTGTGAGGTCATTATCGTTACAGTATGGCCCTACTACAAAAGAGGTTGGCCAAGTGTCTTTCAATCCTGTTTGGTGAATTCTGTTTATCTACAACTTGGGATGTGCTGATTAATCTAATGCCTGTGTCCTCTGCCTCATGGGCCTCGCTGAATCACAGCTGGCTGGGTTCGTGCTTATGAGAAATCACTGAAATAATAAGCATGTACTCGTAGTGAATTCCTGGCCATGGAATAGAGGCTATGGCGGCAACAGCAACTATTCCTGTTCCAGACTCAGCTGGGCTGTCTGATGTTTCAGACAGCTGTTTGCTGTCTGGGTCAGATTGTGGTCTCATTTATACCCTGCAACCCCAGCAGGTTATGCTTCCTGTTGAGAGTTTAAAGGCCCATTCGTTCTCGGTGCCGCAAGCAGAGGCGGATTAAGGCAGGGTTCTTGGATCTACAAAGGCAGGAACTTTGGGAACTGATCCCCACTGGCTGCAGGAGGCCTGGCACAGCCAGGAATGACTTTGAAGAAAGCACCACTGGAACTGCAGCGTGTCAGTGAAAGCAGAATTAGGCTGCCAGTCAGGAAGGATATGGCTGGAGAACAAGATGCGATAACACACTCACATGTTGTCCTGACTCTTACATACCATGCGCTCTTCTAAAACCGAACCTCCTCGGCCACCACAGTCACCTCAGACCTCCCCCAGGCTATGGATGTGACTGGATGATAAGAGAGTCTGAGATGTGCCAAAGTGCATAACTTTGGGCACAGTCCAAGGCAGAAGTTCTCACGTGCAACACCATTATTAATAAGCTTCTCTCTGGACTAGTGAGCCTGCAACACTTGATCTTTTTTTCATCCATTTCCCCAGATTTAAGGTCCAATCCTTCAGCCCGTTTCCCCATGAATAAATCTTAGTTCTGAAAGTAGGCCCAGTGAGGTAAAACTGTGCGTCTGCACCCTTTGGTAGTATCCCTAGGAATAGTGTTGGGGCAGTTTTTAGAGGCGCATCATATCTCAAATACAAAAGCAAATTTTCTACGGTGGACTGCAATATTTTAATTTTTAGGCAATTAACTATCTTGTGGGATCACCTCAAAGCACTGCTGCACCAATGCCAAGGCAAAGAGCGAGGAAGGAATTGCAATTCACCAACCATCCTCCTGCAACAGACATCTCTGAACACAAAAGACTAAAAGGGAAGAAGCTGAACACATGGCATGTCTTGTATGTTAATTTAAAAAAGATTTTTTTTAAAAACCTCCCTAGCCAGAGTGACAAAGCATTAATAGCAGCATGCCCAAAGGATGTCAGTCAAACCTATCCCAGGTTCTGAGTCCCCAGGAGTCTCTGAATTCCAAATGCAAATAAGATGCCGCAAATGAAAAGCCAGCTGCTGAATTACTGGGCCAAAAAAGTCTCCTTCTCACTCTGCAGACCAATAGAAGAGGGAGCGTGCCAGCTCCAGAATGGAGTGTGCAGTCAGCTGGCAGGGAAATAGCTTCCATGGAACCAGTGTTACTGATTTGAATATAATTTGATGGGGAAGGTTAATTAAGGATTTAAACACCATTTCTGTCACAAGCCGCTTGGCATTTTTTGGTTGCAGAAAGCAGAAAAGAGTGAAAAGAAAAGAGATCTACCTCTTTCCAGATCAATTTGGTAGTTCTAGAAGCTCTACTAGCTCAGCTTTGCTGGGTGTTTCTGACATCCAACATCTCTTGCCGCAGAGTGAGAAAGTGAAGGCTCTAAGATGCAGGAGAAAGTTCTAAACTTCTCTCCTGTCTCACTCCAGTGCTGCTAATGCCCCAATCCTAACTGCAGCCTGGACCTGCTATTGCATAACAGGCCTGAGCTCACACATAAATTCTTCCCCCGGACCTCAGTCCTGATACGCAGCACCCCTGCTACATCAGCCCAGAAAGCAGAGATGGAGAATTAGATGGAAACAAACCTAATTTCTACTTTAAGATCATCCAGCGTTTGAACGCAGACCCATAGAAATTAACCAGTAGCGTGTTGGTCCTGCCCCCCTCCAGACTGTAATTGTACAGGAGAATGATCATGAGAGCCAGCTGCTCTGAAGTCCTTTCTCATAGCATAAAGCAGGTTTTCTCATTAGGTATAATGAATGACTGTGTTTTAAAATTATGCATTGTTTTACCAGGAGCAAAACTTCTGCTGTCCCAATGAAGTGGCAATGAATCTCCAGAGCTTTTTCACTTTCAATATTGGCTTTAGGTTAAGGAAGAAAGGAAGTATAGATACCATTCTATAAATCACCACCAATCTCTCTACCAAGAACCTAATTACTTTGACAATTCCCATCCTTTACACAGCATTTATTACTGGAAACTTTGGACAGGGGAGGGTAGCGATAGTCTTTCTCTCACTCTTCACGGAAGGGCTATCAATCCTACCTGCAAAGTGAATCAGAAAATGTCACACTTCCAGAGGGGGAGGGGATAAGGAGAAGCTTATGGGAGTTTATTGTGCAAAACTCTTCCCTGAAAGGTCAGTTCTGTGTCAGTTGCTTGGTAGCTTTGTTGTGTTTCCAATGCAAATATTAGGTCAATTCAATGCATTCAACAAGACATTCCCTGATCATCTTAGAAAATCAATACTTTACGTTGGTAGGAAATAAGTATCTATTTGGGTGTTGTGGAAATAAACCTCCCCTTCTACTGGGCAATACTTACAATATCTGCTAGAGGTGGGGGGGAAATAATGGAAAACTCTGAAGCGGGATTTTGTGTCCAGTCCTGTTTGCCACTGTATGTGTAAGATAGCATTAGCCATGTTCTCACACCCCGGCATTTGTTCTGAGGTCCAGAAGGAGGTGAGAGGCAGACCAGTTGCAAGTCTCTGAGTGAAGACAAAAGTAGAAAAAACTGGGATGATGTTTAGTAGGGGTCTACTACAGACCACCCAATCAGGAGCAGGAGATGTATGAGTCATTTTTAGAACAAATAACACAAGACCTGATAGTAAGGATGACTTTAACTATCGATAATATCAAAAATAATACACAAAATATCCAATAAGTTCTTGAAATGTGTTAGGGACTTTTTGTTTCAGAAGGTGGGAGAAGTAACCAGGGAGACAGCCATTTCAGACTTGCTTCTGACTAACAGGGAATCTGAATCTGAAGGCTGAAGGCAATTTGGGTGAAAGTGATCCAGAAATGGTAGCTTCTAAAGAAAGGAAGGATTGAGCGCAGCAGAATAAGGACAATGGACTTTAACAAAGGAATCTTTAACAAACTCATTAATTGGTAGGTAGGTCCCATGGGAAGAAAAACTAAGAGAAAAAGGTGTTCAGGAGAGCTGGCCCGTTCTTAAAGAGACAATATTAGAGGTGTAACAGCAAACTATTCTGATGTGAAGGATAGATGGGAAGATTTTAAGAGATGGCTCCATGAGGAGCTCTTCAATGACCTGAAAATCCAAAAGAAATCCTACAAAAAGTGGAAACAGGGACAAATTGCTATGACCATGTCTACACTACAAACTTTGGTCATCACAAACTACATTGGCATAAAGCTGCCTCCGTCACTATATTGCTCGTGTGTGCGTACTTTACCCCTTGCAGCAGCACTGCATGTTCTCATCAGGAGTGTTTGTGTCAATGCACAATGTGGGGCACCATGGATAGGTATCCCCATGAGCAAATTGCCATCATCCGATGCACTGTGTTTGGGAAATGTTGGCAATGCAATGGGGGGCAGAAATGAATTGTGCAGGGGTGACTGTGAGCAAGAATCAATTTCCCATCTTGCAACTTTATTTGTCCCACAATGCCATCCATATTCCATAGTTTTTGAGCCTTTTTTAAAAATCTCACAAAGCTGTATGGCAGTTCTGTCATTGGTAGCAGACAGGGAGAAGTCTGGAGCCTATTCAGCTCGGCACTGTTTTCATGAGCATGAATACAAAAGAATAGCACAAGCATGCAGAGACAAAATCAGAAAGGTGAAGACATAAAATGATCTACACCTAGCAAGAGATATAAAAGGCAATAAGAAGAGGTTCTATGAATACACAGGAGCAAGAGAAAGACAAGGGAAAGTGTAGGTCCTCCACTTAACGGGGAAGGAGAGCTGATACTGGATAACATCAGGAAGACGGAGGTGTTTAATCCCTATTTTGTTCCTGTATTCACTAAAAATGTACATTGTGATCAGATACTTAACACAATTAATATTAACTAGAGAAAAGGAACTCAAGTCAAAATAGGGAAAGAACAGGTTAAAGAATATTTAGATAAATTCGATGTATGCAAGTGATCAGGGCTTGATGAAATTCACGATAGGGTACTTAAATAGCTAGCTGAAGCAATCTTGGAATAATTAGTGATTATCTCTGAGAGCTCATGAAGGACAGAGAAGGACAAAGAGAGTACGTATCTTTAAAAAGAAGAGCAAAGAGAACCTGGAGGATTATAGATCAGTTAGCCAACTTCACTACTTGGAAAGATCCTGAAACAAATTATTAAACAATCAGTTTGTAAGTACCTAGAGGATAATAGCCAAGATGGATTTGTTAAGAACAGAATGGATTTGTCCTTCTTTGACAGGTTATTGGCCTAGTGGAGAGAGGGGAAACTGTAGGCTTGATAGATCTTGATTTTAGTAAGGCTTTTGACACAGTTCCACATGATGTTCTCATAGGCAAACTCGAGAAATGTGGGATAGATGAAATTACTATAAGGTGGGTGCACAAATGGTCGAAAACCTGTACTCAAAAAGTAATTATCAATGGTTTGCTGTCAGACTGGGACGACGTATCTAGTGCGGGCCTGCAGTCCAGTATCATTCAATACTTTCATGACTAATTTAGATAACGAAGTGGAGAGTATGCTTATAAAATTTGCAGATAAGACCAATCAGGGAGGATTTGCAAACACTCTGGGGGACAGGATAAGAGTTCAAAAGGGCCATGACAAATTAGAGAATTGGTCTGAAATCAACAAGATGAAATTCAAGAAAAACACAGGCAAAGTACTACACTTAGGAAAGAAAAACCAAATGCAAACTACAAAATGGGGAATCGTTGGCTAGGCAGCAGTCCTGATGAAATGGATCTGGGAATTACAGCGGGTCACAAACTGAACATGAGTCAACAATGCAATGCAGTTCCAAAGCAGGCTAATGGCAAGCTGGGGTGTATTAACAGAAGTGTCATATGTAGGGCACGAGGGATAATAATTCTGCTCTACTCAGCATTGTGAGGCCTAAACAGTAGTACTGTGTCCAGTTCTGGGCACGACACTTGAGGAAAGATTGGACTTTCTCCAGTTTGTCCATGAATGGAGTGACAAAAATGATGATACAAGGTTTAGAAAACCTGACCTGTACGGAAAGGGCTTGTTTCGTTTTGAGAAAGGAAGACTGAAAGAGGACCTGATAACAGTCTTCAAATATGCTAGGAAGTGTTATAAAGAGGACAGTGATCAAGTGTTCTCCATGTCCACTGAAAGTGGGAAAGTAATAATCAGCTTAATTTGCAGCAAGGGAGATTTATATTCAATAGTAGGAAAAACTTTCTGCATCCAAGGATAGTCAAGCACTGGAACAGGCTCCCAAGGCAGGTTGTGGAATCCCTATCATTGGAGGTTTTTAAGAGCAAGTTGAACAAACACCTGTCAGGGGTGGTCTAGCTGTCCTTGGTCCTGCCTCAGTGCAGGAGACTCGGCTTGAAGACTTTTGAAGGTCCCTTCCAGCCCCACATTTCTATGATTCTATGGCCAGGTACCAGTAAGGTCAAAAAGCTCATGCAGTTCTTCTGTTCATGTAGAGGAGGCCATGGTAACCACCTCATGCACCTCTATAGATAGAGTGTGATATGGAGGGTTGATGTCTACTGGGCAGTGAAGGTAAATCCCAAGAGAGAGGAGAGAGGGCTGGAAATGGGGGGACAGCGCAGGAAAAATATTTAAATGTATTTAACTGAGTTGAACTATCTCTGCTGAAGTCTTTGTTACATACATGAAAGGATTTTCAGTACATATATATGCCCAATTTGTAGGGATGGACAGAGATCTCAGGTTGTCTCCAGGAGCACCATACATTTACCTGTCTGCAGAGCCTGTTGGAATGGCATTTTTGCTCCAATTTCTTTCATTCAGCAGGGCTCCTGTCATCCAGTCATTCTTCTACCTGAAAGATGAAAAATAAGGGTGGGTGAGTGAACTTCTCCCTTATCTGAGGAGACCCAGCTCTAAAACAAATTGAAAATGACAACAGTAACTGCATGAGGCTGAATCCCTTGCATCCATAATTAAGTATGATTTTAGCATTAGAGGATGGTGCATGTAGTTTTAAGAACTGGAGTAAGGTAGGACAACAGCTTTTGAAACATTATTGATAGAAAATGTAAAATCATTCCACCAGCTCAAAGGGTCTCTTATCAGAACTAGCAGAACTTAGAATTTTAAAATGAAAATCAATGTGTCTCTGCCTTTGTTGCACCTTCGCACTTCATAGTTCAGTGCTTTCTCTTTAACGTTAAGATTTAACAGCAGCTTCAAATTAGAACTTGCCTTATCGGGTCTTATAAGCTCTTTACAAAAGATAAACGACTCTTTGACAATACAGGCTACAAAATGGCTGGGAGGAAAGAGAACTTGGGCTCACGCCTTTTGTGGATGCCATGTGTCACTATGCTAAGGCGTTGCAGAATTTGGATGGACCATTAAACCAAGGTTTCTCCTGTCTGTTTTGGGTGTCTCTGTGGAAAGATGAAGATTAAAGTAAGAGAGAACCCTGCGGTCCTGACAAACAGAC
The DNA here is from genome assembly GCA_007922155.1 of Mesoclemmys tuberculata. Taxonomy (NCBI): domain Eukaryota; kingdom Metazoa; phylum Chordata; order Testudines; family Chelidae; genus Mesoclemmys; species Mesoclemmys tuberculata. Next base: position 2,818,697 of record ML675630.1, on the reverse strand, counting down.
TTAATTAAGGATTGGTTGAATGCCCAAAGTTGTGGGTGAGTTACTGGTGCACTGCATGTCTCTGCTTGGTAACCATCCAAGCAAGTCCACTATGTTTTGTTAAGTGTGTCGTGATGTCTAGAGCAGGGTAGGCACCATGTGACATGAAATTTGTTTAAATTCAGATTTAAGTCAGCTTTGATTTAAAATACGGTCACATCATTTGGGCAGGGAGCTCCAGCCCTACTGGAAGCCCTACTGGTCCTACTGGCTTCTAAAAATAGCATGAAGGGAGTAGTGCCACTAAACACAGCTCAGGAATTTCTGTCCCTGGAAAAAAATTGGAAACAACATATTAGGAATGGAATAGCATCTCTTGGGTGAGACTTGCTTTTAATCAGAGATGAAGGTCAAAATAAAAGCAATTTCATCTTAGAAACCCAGCTCCAGAATCAGAGAGAGCATGGAAGGACAAAGGGAGAGAGGGCACCTTCATTTAGATTTATGCCAACAGCAGATCTTCATGTAAACCCCACACATTAAGATAGGAAAACATTCCACACATGACAACGAGATCTGTTCATGGTGGATTATGTTCACAGTTCAGACATTTCCTTACAGCAGTGCCAACATCAACTAGATTAACTCAGGCCATGGCTCTGTGCATTGTATCTTGTTCCTATCATAATCCAGCTGCCAAAATGATGTTTAAGATCTTCAAATCTCCCATTACGGTCCTCTCACTCCTTCACAGCTAGAGACGTCAAATGGGCTTTCTGGTGACGGCTGATGTTCATGAGACTTAGGCTTTCTCTGCGCTACAGAGTTTGGTCTGCACAGGGTATGCCAGCACCACTGTAATTATGTTCTCTCTGTGCCCTGGGATCAGGGCCGTGCATTCACACCACGCGCTCTTGCACCGACAGAGGGAGCAGGGCATGGGGCAGCTATCCCGCTGGGTGACTGCTCACAGGGTGCTCGGGGAAGGGCTGGCAGGGCCGCCGGGGGCAGGCGCAGCATCACACGATGAAGGTTTCTGAAGCCCATCCTTCCAAGGGCATCTACAAGCCTGACAGCTGCTTTTCAATGGCCCTGCCAGCCAACCCACCATTGCTGAGCACGCACACGCACCCCCAGCCGTGTGAGAGTGTGTGACAGGGAATGAGAGTGTGTGTGTGTGCGTGTGTGATAGACAGTGTGTGTGTGTGTTGGAGGACAGTGTGTGTGTGTCCGCACTGTGTCTCTAAGTCCAGACAACAGCCAGAAGCAATAAATCCTGAGGCAGAAGCTGGTGCACAGCCAGCTGGTGTCCCCTCTACCTCCCATCCCAGCTTCGCATGAGCCGGGGGGGCGCCCCAACAGCTGCCTCCGCCTCCCTCCCTGGCTCTGCACAGCACAGCAGCCCGCGCTGCCTGCCCTAGGAGAGCAGGATCGATTCCTTCCGAGTTCTCCCGCAGCCTCGAGTTCTCACAGAGCCAGGAGAATGAGCCGCCCTCTCCCCGGCAGTCCGGCCAGGAGGGCGTCTGCTGCCAGGAGCCGGCGCGCTCAGCCGGGCGGTAGCTGTGTGAGCTCTCCAGGCTGAGCAATTTCCAAACTTCCTGGGGCTTTGAAAGAGGTGGGGCGCCTGCCTGTGTACCGGCGTGCGGGGCAGTGCAGCAGTGTTCACACCAGTGAGTAGAGCGGTCAGGGTGGGCACTGTGGGATAGCTATGGCAGCCCAGCTCCGGCACAGTGTCTACACTGACGCTTTGTCAGCCTGACTCGGCCACCTCTTGATTTTATTGTTGGTTTTATTTTGTCGTTGAAACTGGGGAGTTTTGTCGGCGGGGGGAGCCTTGCAGCGCACGCAAGGCCGCTGTCGTGTCGCCAAAAGCTGACTTGTGGCGACAGAACTCTGCAGTGCCGAGCAGCCCCTCTGCGTGGGCCAGGCTTCCATGGCGTGGCCCACGGAAAATGGATAAAAGTCATCCCGGGTGCACAGTGTATGTGTGGCACTCATTATTCCCCTGCATGCTAGCAAATTGATGGATGACAAGAAAGCTCTGGACAATTCATTTCCAATTATCCTGCTGAATTAGAGGGAAATAACCACACTCACAGAAAGAAAAGAATGAGAAAGGACCAAAGGCACATTCATTAGTTACCAAAATATAGTTTGACAGCAAACTGCATTTAATCAAGGAAAATCTGATAGAGAAAACAAACAAACCCAGCAATACCCTGCAGGATCTCTCTTGATCACTGAAGGTTCGACCCTGCAAGGTGTAGGTGTCAAGGTCAAAGGGCTACAGCGTGTGAAGGGTTAACAGGTCACATGTCTGGCCGGGGCAAAGTGTAAAAAGAAGGGGCAGCTGGCTCTCAGGGAATGGGGGTCTTTTCCTCTCCTGGAAGGCAGGAGTGGGGGTGGGTTTCTAGGGGTATTGCAGTGTTTCTCGGTTGATTTTCTTTTGTTTTGTGGACAATAAAAATAAGCCCTGAGGAAAGGGCCTTAAAAGGACTGAGACCAAGAGCTTTCTTCCCCTTCCCTAGCCAGTGAAACTGCCTGTCAGCTCCCAGTGTGGAATGCCTGGTCCTGAGGAAGTACAGCGTTTCAGCCTGTTTTTAGTTTTGCAAGGCGATTTTTCCATGGGGGAGGGATTTCAGCGAGGAGGGCAGTGGTGAGGTGAGCAGAGGAAGGAGACGAACGATTCTCTTTTAATGGATGCTAGCAGAGGGGAAGCTGGAGCATGGCCCATTGTGCATAAGCCTGGAATGTGCTTCTCTGCCAACAGTAGCCTTAGCGCTGCAGCAAAGGGAGACCTCAGCGCATGAATGAACTTTAATCACCGTTCTCCTTTAAAATTAATCATCATCCATCAAACGGCTGGACTCAGCCAAAACATTATAATTTGCAGCCACACAGGATAAACAAAAGGGAAAATTCCCATTTGTGCCATAGCGCTAGCTGTTAAAAATGAAAACCCAAACTCAGAGGCTGCCTCTGATATCCAGCCATCTCCATTCGGGGGCTGGGAGGCACAGCCAGGGGGCTGGGACAGGAGATGTGCCCTAAAAGAGGAGGAGAAGGGGCATTTTAGCTAGGTTTCCTCTCAATGAAAATTAAGATTTGCTTCCTCTAGTAGAATAGCTTGTTTGCTTCAGAAAATTGGAACTCGCATGCTTTAGTGACAGTGGGGGAATAAGGACTCAGGGTGAGAGTTAACGGGAGTGCTGGTTTAGAAACTCCAAGTTGTGTTTTGTGTAATTAGCAGTAGTGACTGTCGCAGCAGAGAGAGCTTTGCAGGACCTTTGCCATCTAAAATCCACTCCCCACCTTGACAAGCACGTGAAATGGGGAAGTGGCCCAGAATAACAGGGTGAAGCTCTGAAGAGGGCAGGGTGACAAAGAAAGCTATCACGCTAAGCTTTCACTTCTGGACGGCCCAGTTGAAATTCTATCCTAGGATACCAGTGAAAATATGAGTTTGCTGGGTCTCAGCCTATTTGCCCATTTGCATTCATCAAACTGCTGCAAGCATAGCTCAGTCTGATTGCTCTCTGTAACTACATCGGGGCGGTAAATGCCAGGCAAGGAGAAAAGCTATTTAAGCTCAAAGACAATGTTAACACAAGAATAAAATGATTAGGAAATGGAAACAAAAGTAATCCAAGCTAACTCTGTAATTAAGTTTTAGCCAAGTGAAACTTCAGTTACAGCTTCAAAATCTGACCTTGATCCAGGCGCGCTGGCTTTTTGGAAGCATGACTGTTAGCTGCTGTAAGCGTCAGCTTAGGCCTACCATGCAGACTTAAAATGGCCATTGCACCTTTACATTCTAGTCCTAGACACTTTAAAGGAAACCTGTACTGTCTGGCCTATGTGGATCTTTTTTCAAGTTTTACTTACATCAGTCCTGTTGCTTTGAGCCTCTCCCTCCAGCCTTCCCAGCTCTGCTGTCTCATGCTCCAGCAGAACAAGATGCACTGGCCAGGAAGAAACTTAGGCTGGAAATTGAAGAAAGTTTCTAACCATCAGAGGAGGGAGGCTTTGGAAAAGTCTTCCAATGGGAGTAGAGTAGGAGTGGGGTGGGGGAGGCAAAGAACCTAACTAACATGAAGATGGGGCTAGATAAACTGGTTAAAGATAGGAAACAAAGGATAGGAATAAATGGTCAGTTTTCAGAATGGAGAGAGGTAAATAGTGGGGTCCCCCAGGGGTCTGTACTGGAACCAGTGCTGTTCAACATATTCAGAAATAATCTGGAAAAAGAGGTAAATAGTGAGGTGACAAAATTTGCAGATGATACAAAACAACTCAAGATAGTTAAGATAGTTGAGTCCAAAGTCAAAAAAGCTAACAGAATGTTGGGACTCATTAAGGGATAGATAATAAGACAGAAAATATCAAATTGCCTCTTTATAAATCCATGGTACACCCACTTCTTGAATACTGTGTGCAGGTCTGGTCACCCCAACTCAAAAAAAGATATGTTGGAATTGAAAAATGTACAGAAAAGGGCAGCAAAAATATAAGGGCTATGGAACAGCTTCCGTATGAGAAGGGATTAATTAAACTGGGACTTTTTAGCTTGAAAAAGAGACGACTAAGGGGGGATATGACAGAGGTCTATAAAATCATGACCGGTGTGGAGAAAGTAAATAAGGAAGTGTTATTTACTCTTTCTCATAACACAAGAACTAGGGGTCACCACATGAAATTAATAGGCAGCAGGTTTAAAACAAACAAAAGGCAGTATTTCTTCACACAACACACAGTCAACCTGTGGAACTCCTTGCCCGAGGATGTTGCGAAGGCCAAAACTGTAAAAAGAACTAGATAAGTTCATGGAGGATAGGTCCATCAGTGGCTATGAGCCAGGAATTGCTGTTTGCCAGAGGCTGGGAATGGCCGACGGGATGAATCACTTGATGATTACCTGTTCTATTCATTCCCTTTGAAGCACCAGGCACTGGCTACTGCTGAAAAACAGGATACTGGGCTAGATGGACCATTGGTCTGACCCAGTGTGGCCGTTCTTATGTTCTTATAAGTTTATGAACCAGATTATCTGAGGGGGCTGCCTGCAATAGCAGGGGACAGGAGTTGCTGACCCAGGAGGTCTCCCACCTCCTGCAGCTAGCAGACGACCTAAAGATGTGGGCACAGGCGCATGAAATCTGCCTTATGAGATTAGGCTTCAGTCCAGCACCCTGTCTCCAGCAATGGCCGATCCCTGACACACAGGTAAAAGACAAGGCCCATTTATGCCGTGTTGTTCTCAGGACACTTCCCCCAGCCCCCTGAGGTGATCTGCTTCTCTTCTCAAGCATGAATTTCTGAACGCATCTTTCCTTCCCTGCCAGCCCCATTTCATCTCACGCGCCTTTTTGCTATTTTATAGCTTTATCACTTAATTGTATGAAGTTTTTTGGAATTCATTTTTCCTCCACCAACACCGTACAAAATAAAGGAATAGGATATTTAATTATTGCTCCCTCAGCCTACAGAACTGCAAATGGCATTAGGAGAGGAGCTGGATGGTTACATGACATTCACTGCTCTTGGTTTAGAAATGCCCAGGACTGCTGTGTGACTAAAATCAACCTGATCCTGAATGGAAGTGCAGGGGGCAGGAGGGACTGGAGGAGAGATGTCCTGTGAGGGTTTGGATAGGGTAAGTCTTGCTGTAGCATTTTGGGGAAGTTAAGTTTCTGAAGTAGAAGTGTTTTCCAGGCAGTCAGGGTACTCTAGCATTGTGGCTCACTGATACATCATACTTACCTGGAGTGTCAATGGAATGGATGCACTGTATGCAGAGAATCTCTTCCACCCTGCTGACAGCAGCTGTCGTTGCCTCCAGTGAACTACATCAGTGGAAGTGCAGTACACTGCCCATCTGAGCCAGCAATCAGAACGGTGGAATTTAAAACAAAGAACAAGCCAAACTGAAGGTGTCTTTGAAAGAACTAGACAATCCGTTCTGCTCTTCCAGTGGAAAAAGGCAAAGGACTGTTTGAGTAAGTGGATGGACAAAGGAACAAACATAAATCAGCCTGCATGCTGGAATCCAACGCAGTAATCTCCTCAGGATGTGAGCAATAAGAAGATTAGTAGAGAGCAATGAAGCTGTGCCATGGGGAGGGGACACAGGAAAGAGACAACTGAGCCAGACCACTAAGCCAAACGCACATCTCTCCAGACTCCAGAGGGGGACATGAATTCTTTTTCCTACTCCTTTTGATCTGTGTGTCAGATACTGCATCCAGTTTATGGGCTAGGGAAGAAAAGGAATAAGGACAAGAAAGATGGCTCCTCCTTACGATCAGTCTGTGCCAAAAACCATCCACACTTCATAGTCAGAGACATTGGACAGCGTGGGTGATGGAGTGCTACGTGCATAGGGAGGGGAGGGCACAGGAGCTCCCCCTCTCCCAAATGCAGGCCTCCGTCACGTGCACCACTGCAGAAACATGGTCAGCTGGACTTATCTCCTCTCTCAAGACTGCACCACGAAGACTCTTAGATACCATAGGGAGAGGTGTGCTGTGAGCAGTGGAGTAGAAGGACTAGAACAGAACAGAAAGTGAAATGGTCATGAACATTTGGGGATATTAGATTCTGTAGAAGAGTGGTGTGCAAACACCATCAGGTAACATCTTGACATTTGAGAATGCAGTCCCAGTTTTGACTTGCTAGCCTTTGACTGGGAAACTACAGACTCTGAGGCGCTTTTGCAAATTTGATGAAGGTTATTTTGGCTCTGATCCAAGGTTTACAACTGCAATTTCCAGTGTGAGTGGCTGGGTGGGTGGGAACTAGCTCTTTATATTTATTTATAAACATAGTTAAAACTCTGTTGCTATCACCAGCCATCATATCATGTAGGTAGGTTGCGCTGCGCCATGATATGTACACAGGGTTGTAGACAACTGTCTCCCGTACGTATAGGAGTTGAGTCTGACTGGCCTTTTCTGTCTTTGTTCTTACTCCTGAGACTGCTACCAAAGAGGCTGATTGTCATAGTGGTTTTAGTCACTCGGGAGCTTTTGTTCTTTGTGGTTAAAAGTTTCCTCCAGACCTATTTTCCCAAGAGAGAAATAAAATGGAATTGCTGAAAAGTCCCTCTGAAATCCTACCCATTACGTTTAGATTGATTTGAAACTCAAACCAAAATAGAGAGCCAAACATGTCATTACTGAGCGTTTCTCTTTTCCTCCCGTGAAGGTCACTCTAGCATTAAGCACAGAGTACTAAGTGGAGAACTTGACATTCCCTTCCCTGGATGACTCTAAAGCACAGTTTCTTCATGCGATATTTAGTTCCGCCTTAAAGGCTTAAACGTGACCATGGAAGGAACTGGTACGTCTATGCTTCTGGCTACTCCCTCCCGATGAACCTGTGAAGTGCCAGAACAGGAAATGTGAGTGTGTGTAGTGCTTTATATTGGATTCACACCTATAGCTCTACCTTTTGAGGGGCCAGGAGGCAGAAAATGGCTTGTCTCCCTGCTAACTTATTACTCCTGGACCAGATTTTCAAGAGAGCTCCGCCCCCATTCAGCCATCTCAGTGAAGTGGGCAGATTTTTAAAAGAGTTCAGCACCCAGCAGCTCCTAGAAAAATCTGGACCCAGTTATGGGGGCAGAGCCCTCTTGAAAACCTATCCCCGTGTGTCAAGTGCCCAAAGCCCCGGTGGTTTTTCTCTGCCGTTAAGAGCTGACTGTGTAGATAAAGGTTTGTGTACACTCAACAGAGGCTGAGTGCACATTTGGCCTATCTTAGTTCTTTGGTACCCACAATGCTGACTCTCTCACAATAGCTTTTCTGTTTTTCAGGGGAAGGTTCTCCTTCGGTGAGCAAGCTTAGTTTTGGATGACTTATTCCTTCACTCCTTCTCGATAGCACATGAGCCTTGGATTTACTTTCCTATCAAGTATACTTGGGCCTTCAGATCAATTTCAAATGATTCATACACACAAGGCACCAAGCATACTCTGTGCTTCTCTCACGTTCCTGCGGTATACAACTAAGCTCCTTCAGAATTATTTAAACAGTTTCCTTTCAATAAACGTTGCTGTTGGGTTGTACCAGAAGTTTGGTAACTGGGAGTGAATCTCTCTTACTCTTCGTTCTCAGTCAGGCCTTGTGATATAGGCTGCATAGCCTAGTGGGCACAGTGCTGGACTGGGATTTGGGAGCCCTGTGTTCTATGCCCAGATCTGCCACTGACTTGCTGGCTGAACTTGGGCAAGTCACTTCGCCTCTCTGTGCCTCCGTTTCCCCAGCTGTGAAATGGGGGTCATTACACTGACCTTCTTTGTAAAGTGCTTTGAGCTCCATTGATGCAAAATGCTTTATAAGAGCTAAATATTATTGTATATTATTATTGAATAGGATTTACTTCATCAATTATTCCTGGGTGAGAAATCTCATAGAAAACCTCTAAATGTCATGGTCTTTCTTTCTAGTATGCAGTATGCAGTTCTCTTCATTTACCTCAGTGAATGGAAGTGGGCCCATCATTACCCACACAGAGGCTGTTCTGGCTTCCATGGGATCCCAGAGATAGCTGTGCTAGCCAGCTGGGGCCTGACTGCAAACTAATGAGTGCAGCCTCCTCTCCAGTGACTGGACTTGCTGGCAGGTTAACTTGCAACCAGCAGAGACTCAGACCGGGATCCGGTGCTTCATAGACAGCAGGTCTGGGCACTAAGCCTCTCTCGGGGAGCCAGGAAATGCTGCTCTGGTTTTGTCATAACTGGACATGACCCTGTTTAAATAAACGTGCGTCTTGCCTCGCACGCTCTGCAACTCTTCTGCCTTTGCACTACCAACCATGCTAGATCGAAGTCACCCCTTTGTTTTATTGGAAAACCTGGAGTCTTGTCCTCCTGATGCAGGGATCGTGAAACATAGCTGTTTCGTTTTATCTACTAACTCTTTTTTAAGGAGCATATTACTTTATAGTACATTGGATCTAATATGTTGGGTTTTTTCCCCCTTGGTGGCATGTTTTATTTATTTATTTGGGATGTGAACGGGACAGCAGAAGGGCCCAACTGGTCCCAGGTTCCTACTACTACATTTGTAGTAAATGTACTTTCTTCCCAGTGAAGTACACAGCTGACAGACACAACAACCTCTTCTGAATGTAGCACACAGGTGTGACCGTAGCCATCCTGAGGCATGGCACTTTGAAAAGTCTGAAGTTCATCAGTAAGGTTCAAGTGCATTCACTTGTTTGTTTAACTGAAAGGCATTTATTCTTAATTAAATCTAATGCCATTTATATTTAGTGAGTGCAAAAGGGAGGCGTGGTGGCTGTTTGGCTTGTGAATCTTTTTAATCCTGGATGGGTCATCTGGAAGCACAGGCGCCCATGGAATATAACCCCAACAAGGGCAAAGCCACATTTACGAGCCTATCGGGGCATTTCTGAAGTATATGGCATCTAGAGGCCTTGTTGATTGCTGACAGACAGATATAAATGAGGACAGCTTTGTCTCAGCATCCGTTTTGTGATGAAACCAAATTATGTAGGGATGGCAGAATTATTATAATTAACTGAGTTTGGTACCTGCTGGGTGCTGTGTCTATATCCACATAACAGAAGCAGTTCCTGCCCTGGGGAGCATACAAGCTAAGTTGTCTTTGGGGCTGAGTTCAAAACTCACTAAGTTCAGTGAATCTTGACCTGGATTGTAATGATTTTTGTGCAAAATAAACATCAAATTCTGTCACTAATAGCAACTGCCATTGCCTTGTATAGGCTCTATGGCAGTTAGGCAGTAGAGTGCAAAAATTAAACAGCGTTAGGCTGTGTAACTGGTTCCTGATACAAACATTCCCTGTCATGCTTCTGTGATTCAAATAAAGTAAATAGATATAAAAATACTTCAATGTATTTTTGACATTTTCCCATCAAAACATAATTATATATCATTATTCAAATACTTCTAAAAACCTTCTTCACAAAATCTTGCTACTAATAATTGCCTGTATTAATTATGTGTACATTTATAAATAGCAAGAGGATTAATATTTAGCAGTATTTTTAGACAATTTATAAAGTATATTACAAATTTGCATATCAAAAATGTTACCTTAAAAGTCAAAGAGTAGTTTTGTTGTTATCAGTTTTAATGCTTCCTGCAGTTCTCCCGCAGGAGAATATTTTTCTGTTTAAAAAAAAAAATCATCATTTCTAATGAGATCTGGAAAGGGAATTCAGTTAATTGCAACTTAACAAATCACATGTGCTCTCGCTTTAAGGTATTTAAGTGTGCAGCTTCTGCTTAGCACTAGCGGTGATACAGATGCTGCTAAATCCAATACCACCTCCAGGGAAATGCTGCACAAAGGCACTGTTACGCTTGGAATTCTTATAAACTAGACAAAAGTAACGACTCCTGTTAAAGGGTGACAGTTACCTCAAGGTCTGGAAACCAACCATTTAAGTCCTCAAAATAGGGCTTAAATGGGAGTAAGGAAGAAGCCTTTTGCTGGCCCTCTGGGTTGAATTTCACCCCAAATATGCAAATCAAACCTACGTCACAGGAATGCACTTACAGGTTCTTGAACATCTGTTCTGTCACATTATTGCTATAGGAGTGGGCTCAGGCTGAAGTTCATCTGCAAAGCTCAGTGGATCCTGAGCCCAAGAGCCGTGAAGTTTTGGTGCAATGCAAGGGTCGGGCAGTTGCAAGGCTCTCCTGTAAAACCTATGCTCCAGGATGATACTCGTGGCGGGGGAGAGCCAGGTGGAATGAAAAAGGAAGTAGCGTTGTGCTCCTATCCATATGTTGGGGTGGCTACAGTGCAGGACGTTTCTTGGCTGGCTGCGAACCCTCTCCTGGTCACTTGTGCTGTGGAGAAGGAGGGCCAGAGCATGGGCTGCTCTGATGGAGTGTTGAGAAGTGATGGCAGCATGGATTTTAATCTGCCAACAGTAGATCTGCAAGGACTGCCATGTCTTTCAGTGACCAGTTCACAACTTCTGAGATAGGACACCAGGTGATTTGAATGGGTTTGTACCCTTGGCTTTGAAATTTATGGATCCCTTGGTTTTTCACCTTCTTCTGAAGTATTGATTACAGGTGGAGGCAGGATATTGACATAGGTGGATCATTAATCTCTCATGGTACTAATATGGCAAGAGCTGGGATCCTAAACTAAGTGGGCCATTGATCTGCCCTGATGTGTGAAGCCTGGACATAGTGATTATGACTCACCCAAAACGAAGGCATATTTGAGCCTTCCCTCAGAGGGTAAAGAAAACATTGTGCTTCATAAACAAATTACACCCAGACTGTAATGCAGGGTAAAGAAATAGCAGCTAATTTAAACTGTGAATCAAGTGCTAGACAGTATAATATAGATCATGCAATTTGAAGGCTCCTTAGAAAATGGAAGGAATAACAAGAAGAGAAACCAGTCTCAGTAACACTACACCAGGAGAGATTCCAAGACCAAAAGAGCATAGGCTGCAGAGATTCCTAAAGTCTGTTGAGTTTGAAACACGCTATTAATTTTCGGTAAAGATAAAAGTACAGGCAGGAAGGAAATAAAGAAAAGACACAGAGAACATGTTTTAAAAGAGTATACATTTATTAATAAAAATCATGAATGCAACAATATGCCCCATATTCATCATGCCAACAACATGAATCTCAGCCTTTTAGAGATATTTACCAGAATGGCTTAAATGTATGGAAGAAATCAAATTAACTGTTTCTTCGAGAAAGAAAGCATGCGGGACAGTACAATGCCTTTTGAATCAGCGTGCACTGCCAGTCATGCTCCTGTCTGATTGATGGTTTGACTGTGAGGTGGGAAGAATCAGATCCAGAAACACCAGCCAGAAAAGTCTTACAGGATGATAGATGGTGGGGCTGGTAAAACTTTTCTGATTTTCTATTCCAATCTCCAGTCCAGATCGTGGAGCAGGATTCTCCTGTGCACTCTGGGGATAATTCACCCGAGCCCTGAGACCTCTGCAGTACTGTGCTGCTCAATGGACAGAGTAATGGCATCCTTGAAGAGTACGGAAGCTCCACCCCAGCCTAATGTGCAATGCAGTGATGGTGGCAGGCCAAGCAGGGGGCCATATGATCTGTGGTTATTTATAACCAGTGGCCCTAATACCCTGTTCAAGGGGCACAGAGGGCTTTAGCTGCTCTTTCAACTCATAGGCTGGAGCAATGCCCTGCGGGCTGGATCCACAGCAAGCCCCCTCTCCCCCTTCTGGCTTTGGGCTGTTGGGGGAATGGATTAGACCTATTTCCCGTGGTGTGTTTCACCCGTATAAAACCAGCCTGCTCTGACGTTCCCAGAGTGACGGAAATGTCGCCCTCACAGCAGGCAGTGAGCTGAAATTCTCAGGACTCAGGAGTAGCCACATGGCCCTTTCCTTGAAGAGAAAAAGACACATTTCCTTGAGGTCAAACAAACCAATGTTCTTGCTGCTTCTCCTGCCCAAGAAGTAAAGGATGAAAGGCAGGAGGAAAGAAGCAGTGGTGGTGGAAGCAGAACTAGTTAGCCAGTGAATGAGCACAGGTATTTCACGGTTCCCATCAGCCCACATGCTCCGTGCTCCCTCTGACTCTCCACCTTGACTCCCTGGTGCTCAGCCACTGCAGAAATACCCCATATTTGTCTTCCCCTCCTTGACAGAATGGGGATAGGCTTGGCTCAAAGGATCCAGACGTAAACTCTGCCTCCGAACCATGCCTGACATGTAGCAGAGTTGCAAAAATCTGAAAGCCAGATCTGAACAGGCTGACCCAAAACTCCCGTCCGGGTGCCACCTACCATTGGGAAGTTTGAGGTGAGATCTGAATTCTGTGGCTTTAGCCTGTTTCTTTCATTAGCTAACGCAGACGTTCAGGGCCTTGGGTCAGATCCTCAGCTGCTGTCAATTAGTGGAACTCAGATGAAGTCAATGGTGTTACAGTGATTTACACCAGCTGGGAATCTGGCTGATTACTCCTATCAGCATGATCTGTATAGCAATGCTTCTAGGTGAAAATACCAAAGCAGCAGCTTCTGCTAGTGAAAGAACAACGCACCAGTAAGTCGCTTATGCAAGTAATGTGGCTCCTGGAAAAAAGAAAAAGCAAACCAGCACAAATCCTTCTGACTGCATTACATGTTTGTATTCTCTTCATTAATATTAACACAAACCACTTGCCTACAGTTCACATTTTATTTCTATTTGCATCATGTTTTACCGTGAAAATGTCATCCCAGTCACCTGAGTATGACATTTCTTGCCTGTGAACATTAACTTGAATTACCTTCCTCAGCAAGTGCATTTCCTTTGACTCAGAAACTGGTTCATTCTTGCTTGACTCATCATTTTCTTCATTTTGTAAAGACCCCCCCCCTTTTTTTTTTGGCAACTGTATGCAGAGTACAGCATGCTAGGATTCCTTTGCATACTTCAGAAGAGCAGGCGAGAAACGCTCCAGCATGTTTGTCTAAATCTCTTGATTTGTAATCCTGAGGACGTTCGTTTGATAACTAGTCCAGTGTGTCTCTCATTACTGAGATATATCCTGTGGAGCTGAACCAGGGTCAGGAGTCACACAACTATACTGGGCAAATGCTGTCATCTAAAACAAAACAGCAAAATCTCCAGTGTATTTAATAACATTTGCATTCAGTGGGCATGGCATGTACATTAATTATATTTTATTTATTTATTAATTAAATTAATATCATTAATGTATGAAAATTAGCCAAAAAAAGATATTACCTAAAATCAGATGAGTCTCTTACCCTAAGCTGTGGGAAACCCTTCCTCACCTGCCTGGCTTACCCACATCACCATTCTGCGCAATGAGAGGTGCAGACTCTGGGGGGCTCGCCCCTCCTTTCTGGGGCAGATGGATGGAGAATGGACAGAACCTTCACTACATCCTCCCAGTTTGCAGCTGAACCAGAGAGCTGATCTGCACTAGCCAAGGGAAGTAGGAGACAGCAATAACAGGTTACTTCCACTCCTACTGGGAACCCAGGAAAATACAGTTACTCAACAAGTCACTTTCCTTCCCTCTTTGAGTCATAACTACTTCCTTAGGCTCTTCCTGGGCTGACACAACAGCATCTTGCTTTCTGTAAAGTGTTACTCTTGTCAGAGAAGCATTTGCCAGCAACAAAATCTGGACAAACAGTGGCACTGCTCATTTGTGAACACGTTGGTGAATTGGATGTTGGTCAGGTTGACGCCCTTTTCTGCTCATTTTCCCATGAAAATCTGCACAGACAAGGTTTTGGATCATACACATGGTGGAGCGGCTGTTCTTCATGTGAATACTTGCATTTGCATGAATGTAAAAAGTCATTTGAAATGAAAAAGTTGAAATGATTCATTCCACAAATGTTGAAAGAGGACATTTGGATAATGGTGGAATGTTTTCATTTTTCCTTTGAAATGAAATTTTAGCCAACTTGATGCAATTTCTCAATGCATTTCAATTTTAACAGAACTGCATTCTCAGAAAATGGTTCTGTCAAAGTTTTTCCAACCAGCTCCATAGAAGAGAGTAGGATGCAGGCAATGGAAAACATGTTCCCTATAACTTTTGGTTGACCAAAAGTTTATCTAAGAAGTTTTGGCTCTTTGAGTTGCTGTAGATGCTGTTGTTATTGTTTTATTATGATACTAATAATAGATTATGCTCATAATATGAAAATGATCTCTTGATCCAAGGAATGTTCCCCTAAATGAACATGGCTTTGGTCTTAAGCAGAAGTCATAAAATGTTTCCAGTCTTCAGTCACTTTGAAGGAATATGAATATGCTGATGATATTTGGGTCATTAAGATTAATAATGATAGACTTTTGCTAGTGTTTAGTTAGAAACACCTGGAGCTGCTCTTTTATGACTGATTAATTAGGGGAAAAACTCTGGTTCTAATTGGCATTTGAGTTCTTTCTGAGTTTTAACATTCATGCTATGCAAATACATCAGTTTCTAACAATGTCTAACAAGATCATTTCAAAATGAGTCTCCCTTGAGAATTGCAATCATGGCTTTGGGAAAGGCTTAGGCCTTTTTTGCTTTCTACGTATTTCCATAAATCAACAGCAACTTTGTTATCTCCTAGCCAATTGTTCTTATGTTCAGCAGGGCAAAGTGAGGAAAAGTTTATTAATATTTATGAACTCTGACTATAATGTACCTTTGGACTCAAATTCTTATCCCGTTTACTCCAGTGTAATTCTACTGACATCACTGAGGTTATTCCTGATGTGTGTTTAGAATTAGGCCCACTAGATACTGCCTGTCATCCCTAGATATTTAATAAAAGATGCTCTGTTTACTTAACTATCTCCTTTGAGTCTAACTCTATAACTGGAGACCCAGCTTAATAGTCTTTCTGGTTGAGTCTTTCTCCCTTCATCCAACTCTTTAGTTTCCCCCAAATATTTCTCCTCCAATTCCCAATAAAAACCTGCAATGTTTCTAGAGCCCTGCTTAAACTCTGAGAGAAAAGGGACAGGCTAACAGTCCACACAGTTTTTTCTCTCTCCATTTAAGTTAATTGACTCAGGCCTTGCAGCTCTTTGGAAAATACATTGCAGGGGCCAGTCAAATAAAAAACTCTAAAATAAAAGATAAAGAAAGAAGCATAAACTACAGAAGCTCAATAGTTGAGCTACAGAACCCCAAATACATGGCCTAAGAAGTTAGCGGAGGAAGCATGGAATTAGCCATGCAATCCCTTTATGGCTAGCCAGATGTTCTTCTAATTTCCCACACTGAAAACATCTCCCTCTGTATGGAAGGGGTTGTGGTGCCTGCTCACATGTCAGAGGAAGCGTGGAGACTGGTGCAGTGGTGCCTTTCCAAGAGTGATGTCTTTCCAAGAGACTTATCAGTTTCCTTTCCAAGGCATACACTGGGCTTTCTGACTAACTATTATACATCAAAACCTTTATTGATGCTGCCTGTTTAGATACATGCCTGGGATACAGAAAGGCATTTTTCGAGCAAGTCACATTCATTCTGAATGGAAAGCAGGTGCTCAGAAGGTAGGTCTACACAGCTATTTTTAAAGCACTATCTCAAGTCTATCAACTCCTGCTTGTTCCAAAATGCTGTGTAGACATACCCAGAACGACCACAGTAGTCAAGAAGAACTCCATCTCCTTTCTCAGTGCAGTGACAAGGATCACAAATTTTCTTCACTGACAAAGGGGGCTCATCAGGAGCTGTTGATTTGTTGGACAGTCCCCCGAACCAATGCGCACTGCCAATTGTACAGACCACCCCGTGCACATCTGGGTCTGCGTCTCACCACCGGGCTTACAGAAAGAGCAGGAGGGAGAGTCACAGCTGCTGCTCTGGGTTCTGATGTTTGAGCACTGAGCTCTCCTCATGGCAATAAATACGCTGCCAAGGCAGCAATGTAAAAAGTGGACCAGTGGTCATTCTAGTCCTGCGTCATGCCTATGCCAACGACCAGGACACATGCTTCAGAGGAAGGTGCAAAGAAATAATCTTCCCTGCAAGGATGTCATTTGTTAATCCCCATCAGTTAGTGGCTGGCTTTTGCACTGAATCAGGAGGCGATTTGAATGAAATACAGAGATATCGTATGTTATCTGATACAATTGTGGATGTTCATATTATCCATATAAGTGTCCAAACCCTGTCTGAATCTTGCTTAGCGCCTGGTCTCAGTGAAATTGTGTAGCAATGAATTCCACTGGCTGATTATGCTCTGCTTTAAAACGTCTTTTCTTTTCATCAGCTTTAATGTTGCTGAATTTCTATGCTTGTATTCTGAGAACAGGCATCTTCACTGCATCAGCATCGTCACCCAGCCAGCATAACAAAGCTGTCAGAATAGCGCTCTCCTTTCTTTCCTGTGCTTGGAGACACCTACAGCATCTGTAATATTATCCCTTGCTGATCATTGGTATTTTTCTTCAGCCAGGTAATTGGCATTTTCATTCAGCTTTGTTGAGGTGTGGTTATTTGAAAGTGCAGATGATTGTCACAGTGTTAGTTGAATTATCCACACCTTTTCCTGAGTCCGTAGTACAGCGCTCACAATATTGCAAGGAGCTTTCTTTGTGAGGTTTAAGGTACTTTTTGCTTCTGGCCCTGGCTGGAACCTGGAAGCTGAAAAATGAATTGGTCAGGGTTGGACTATTCAATTGTAAATTGAATTGGGTAGAATGCAGAGAGTTCTTACCACCTCTCCTGTTTTATTCCTCTGCATACCCATGCAGTCCAAGCCACAATATAACCCACTACACCTTTCAACATAATGAACTCTCTTCCCAAATATAGACCTAATTTCAACCCCCTTGGAAATTCTCATAGTCTGCTTCTCCACTGCATTACTCCTGTATGGCACTGGTGTAATGCCACTGACTTCAGATGGGTTGTTCTAATATAATGCTGGAATAATACAGTGGAAAATCAGGGCTGTCATTTTAATGCCACTCCAGTTCTGCTGGAGTTTAATGGTGATATTCCTTTCAGATGCCCTGTGACTTTTGGAAGAACATTACGGGGGATATTTGCAGCCAGAAGGGAAAATATGGAACCTCTAATGACTTGTTTGGTGTGAATGTAATTATCAAAAAATTACAGTGAGTTTTAAAATTAGATTTTCTTTGCTCTTAAAGGGAAACACCTGGGGCTGTTTTGTCAACAGATGTTATTACTACCTCTTTTGTGTACAGTGAAACAATGCAACAAATCTTCAACGTATTTTAATGTGTTAATTGGGGGTTATTCTGGCCCATTTGATTTACGATGGAATTATAAAAATAATACTCCATCTCATTTTCCCCAGCACTAACAGCTTGAAAGGATCATAATTGCCTCCCATATAAACCTATGCTTATACAGAAAAAATGACATGTGAATTCAAAGGCCTAAAGAAGGTGCGACATATGCTAGCTTTGCTGAGAAGCGTCAGGGACACCTGCAATCTCCTCTTGGACGTGTGCGCCTTTACACCCAGGCACGTCATTAGTGTTAAAAGACATGCTGCCGTAGTTTGGACACCAAAGACAAGCTGAGCAGGTTTCTAATTTCTGCCACATCTGTAGTGTTTTTTAATGTCGAGCCAACACTCAGAATGTTCATATTAACTAGCACAGGATGAATAATTCACAGCGGGTACTTTAGTTGATGAATGTTGCTTTTTCTTCTGTTAGAATGAAATTCATGTCAATGTGCAGCAGGAGTCTATGTACTAGTGAAATCCTCAAAACAGAGCTCAGATGAGTTTGAGTGGTTCACAGACTTGCACTGGGTGCTCTACACAGGGGTATATTTCGCCCTAAATCAATGTGGTTGATGCTCCCTGGAAATGGAGCACAGCTACACATGCTGGAAATGGGAACAGGAAGACTCAGTACGAGTTTCTCTCATCCTGTCCCACTAACGTCTAGGCCTCAGCAGGGCCTTTATGGAGCCAGAAGCAGGACGTTTATTCTCCACAGTCCTTCTAATACTGAGTCTCTGTAGAGACTATGAACAACTCTGCCAGTTAGAATGGTGCTTTTTTGTCTTGTGGATACCTGCCCATAAGCATCTGTATAGAGACTCATCTGATCCACATAGCTCAATGCCACAACACTTTCTAGGAGACCAGTATCTCTGTTGAGTCCTGTGACTTCTTCAGTGAAGTGGCAGTGGCAGTGTAAACAGAACAGAGAAGCTACCCTCTCCTCTTCCCAGTGGTGTTCTTATGTCTCTTACCCAAACCTGCTTGGAGAGCGGCCAGCAGCAGTACAAAACTGATAAAGAGACAGAGATTAGTTGCTCAGGCAGTAATTGTATTTTAGAGTGTTCCCAGTTGCCCCACTTTTATGACTCTAATAGGGCTTTAAATGGGAGACTATAGAAAAGAGTGATGGGGACTAATTTAGTGAGTGGACATGTTACCATAGTAGGAGGATTTGGCACTGCCAACTTGTCTGAACTAATAGATGACATTCCATATCCTGTACCCATTCCTTTGATGTTCAAGGAGGTGGCTCTGGAATTTAGCAATAGAGAAAACAAACCTATTGTTTTCCTTCTAAAACAATCCTCTATTCCTTTTCTTGTTTGGTTTATATCTCCGTGCCAAGCCATTTTTCATTGTCCTTTCAAGGGGTTTTATTAAAGGCCCAATGAGTCAACAGAGGTTACTTTGAATGGGACCATAGACCACTGGCTGTATATTTTCATTTAAAAGCTGTGGACACAGATGCCAGCTGCAGTGAGAATGTAATTTTCTCCCTGGAACCCACAGGGAAAAAATACGCTAATGATGTTCCAAATGCTGATGGTTCCCTGGCCCCAATAGATAGGCTTAGAGGAAGGACCATTTGCTCTACTTCTAGGAGGTAGTAGAGGGGGTCCTAGTCTTGAACAGAAGCAGCTGTTCTTCCACCAGATGTGTAATTGTCATATTGTTTTTTCATTTCTTTTTCCTTTCCAAGACCTCAGGGCTATAATTAATTCTTGACTAGAACAATAAATCAAGGCTTTGAACATTACAGGAACAACCTCTGAGTATTATTTGTTTTAGATGAGTGGACTAGTAAGCTTCATACTAGACTATTTGTATAGGCACTGGTAATTAACTTAAAACTGAAGTGCACAGATTCACCAGAAACTGATTTAAAGAGCAGAACTGTACACTACCATTATTAATTATTGTTATTATTATTCATTATTAATATTATTTTTTGAAATTCTGAAAAGAAAGACAGAGGGAACATCTACTGCCAAACCTAGGTCATTTTGTTTCTGCTTGATTCAAACTAATATAGATTTTCATATCTCTAGGGCTTTTGCTGATCCAACCAGGTCTGAAAAGCCGCATCTTCTCCCGATACTCTGACTCTCAGTTGTAAAATGTACATTTCTGCACACCCCGACAATCAGCACAAAGTATCCGTTTGCCATCCACCAAGCCCTGCTCTGATTATGGCCAAGCAACCAATGGGCAATGGTAGGACGAGAGAGGCCGAGAGACCATGTCCTTATGATCTGTATGTCAGAACAGAACAGAACAGATGGGAAGAGTGAACAAGAAAAGAAAGAACATCAAGGGAACTGTGTCAATAACCTAAGGCCTAGGGTGACCTGGTCTCATTTTCATGCTCGTTTTCCCCATATTTAAATTTTCATACTCCAAGGTGTGTGTTCGGTACAAATAGGCAAAGCTCTCGCACTCTCTCTCTCGGCTGCATGTGTCCCCTGCAGTCATTTCTACAAACAGAGAGCCAGGGAAATCTGGTGCCAAGATAGGTGACACACAGCACACCAGGATGCACCGAAGTTCTCACTAAGAATGGCTGCCTTGTTAGAATTCTCAGTATCTTGGATCAGTAAATGCCATTGGGTGACAAATGCTGCTGAAGAAATATTTAATTCAGCTAAGTGCTTGGCAAAGAGACATTTGCATGTGGCAATAATTGCCAAGGCCTGTCAAAGCCAGTATTGCTGGACACTCTTTGAACAGTTCAGACCCAGAGCAGCTAATCTGCTGAAGCAGCACTTCAGTGATTCCCGAATATCTGAAATTACCCTGATTGAAGTAAAACCCCGTGACGGGGGCTCTGCAACATTATACTAGCAGCATGGGGTGGGTGGGAGGGGAGAAGGGAATTAAAATTGTCACTGTTGTTTCTTTGACACAGATGGTGATGTGATATCTGCATAGCAGCTGGAACTCATATCTGTTTAGACCTGGACCAGCCCTTGTGCTTTTGGGATCCGACATGAACCAAAAGCCTTAAAGAGATGGTCAGATCCCAGAAAGAACATAAGAATTTCCATACGGGGTCAGACCAATGGTCCATCTAGCCCAGTACCCTGTCTTTCAAGCGTGGCCAATGCCAGGTGCTTCAGAGGGAATGAGCTGAACAGGTAATAACCAAGTGCTCCATTCCCTGTCTCCCATTCCCAGTGTCTGGCAAGCAGATGCTAGGGACACTTCAAAGCCTGGTTTTGCATCCCTGGCCTTCCTGGCTAGTAGGCATTGATGGACTGATCCTCCATGAACTTATCTTTGAACTATAACAGGGTTCAAAAAAGAGCTAGATAATACTTCAGAGATCTCACAGCACTTTCTCCTGACAACCCTTTGATTCCCACTGATGAATATAGTAGGTAGGAGTATGAAATGATAGAATTATGCATGGCCCACTCCTGCTCCTATTAGAATGAACAGCAAAACCTTCAGGCATCTCAGTTTGAAACAAGATCAGTCCCATGATGTGTCGACATCAGCAGGTGCTGCCCTTCACAGGCCCCTTCTCTGTTACAGGACGGTGCAGTCAGGAAGAATGTCCCTTCTCTGAGCTAAATTCAAATTGAGCTGGAATTTTAGTCCGAATATTTCTTCCTTCCTTTTTGAAGTTTGCTGGGAAATTTGCTAAGGAGGCTAATACTTTGGCCTAAGCCTTTTTAGAGCAAAGCCACATGACCTAGTTAAGTCACCAGTGCCATGCTTTAACAGCATAACTTTTAAACCTTTCAGATAGACAGTGAGAGCAAACCGAAAATCCTCCCTTACAGCCCAATACCTTACACAGACAACTGAGGAGGGCAATAAGGGGGGAGAATTGAAGAGGGGAATAAGGGGGAAAAGCCATATTGTAATGTCCCTGCACTGCTGCATTCCATAGCTGCAGGTTTATTTAGATAACCAGTAGGATTTAGACCATCTCTTCCTCATTAAGACTCATCCAAAGAACTGATAGTGGGAATGATTTTCATAGAGTCATAGAAGATTAGGGTTGGAAGGGACCTCAGGAGCTCATCTAGTCCAACCCCCTGCTCAAAGCAGGAACAAGCCCAACTAAATCATCCCGCCCAGGGCTTTGTCAAGCCGGACCTTAAAAACCTCTAAGGATTGCGACTCCATTTTACTGCATCGCTATTTCTGTACTGCATGAGGTGGTGCAAACCTTGCAGGGGTTGAACCCAACACCTCTGGCTCTAAAAGCAGGAGCCTCGATAGCTTGAAATATAGAAGTCGGTGTGCTGGAGATTGTTGCCAATTCATAAACCTCTATATGCCCTGTAGCCACTAGAAGGAGACAGAGTAACACTGTCCTTGCAAAGGTCCTTGCAACACCATCAACACTGTGGTGTGGGCATGAGGGGGGGTGTCAAAGGGAACATCCCCCCAACAATCTTCAAGGGATCCCAAATTATTGCCAGAGAGGCCAAAATAAGTACAAAGTTATCCAATGTTAAGCAGTCCAAGGTTTTCCAGGGGTTTAACTAGCCCCTGGACTCTTGGAAGTTTATGTTTTAAATAGCAACATGCAGGGCCCCCAAAATACCCACTCTCCTTGCCCACAGTAATAGGGGCCGAGAGACAGCAGTCAAAGCGTAATATTAACAAAACAAACATTAACAAATCCATAGTAGATTTTGGATGTATTTGGTATATCTACCACTAGGTTAGAAAGTGTACGATGTACGAGCAGTTTTAATCTTATATTCCTCTGAAATGTGTGCCTTGCAGCAGACTTTAGATATTCTCCTTCCCCTAAATCGTTGGGTATTATTGAAAGATAAAGGCACCAGGTGTCACTCTAAATAGGAAAATTAGGAATCGTTCCATGCTTTGATGGCACCTATTAGCTTCACAGCATAAGTGCCAAGAGTTTTTATAATTAAAGCAGGCAAATTTCTTCGTCTATAATAACCTCAGTTAAAGTTGTCCAAAACACTTCCGCATGCTTTGCATGGGCTGACACATATGTACATATATATACTGTGGTATAGTGAGGGCACAGGGCAGTAGGAGAATAGTAGAAGGGTGGTATATAAGTACCAGAATGTTCCGGACTTTATTCCCTGTAAAGTAGCCAGAGTCATTAGAGGGTAATTAGGGTCAGCTGACACCAATTAAGGCCCCAGCCAGGTGCCTGTTAAAAACCCTCTACTCCTGAGAGACAGCGCACAAACTGGAGGGGTAGGTGTGCTGTGCTACTGAGCAGAGGAGTGTGTGGAGTTGCGAAGTGGAGCAGAACGGAGTACAGCGGTGTGTGGAAGAGTGGCGGAGTCCTGAGGCAGGTATTGGGCTCAAGAAGCCAGAAGGACAGAGGGGAAAAAGTAGCCTGGGGAAAAGACTGCAGCTGCAAGTACGGTGCCAGCAGCACATAGCTACTACTCATAGGGTGCCTGGGCTGGGACCTGGAGGAGCAGGTGGGCCTGGGTCCCTACCCCCTTGCTGGGGAGACGAGAGTAACTGGTGACGTCCTTGCCCACTACAAGAGGCAAAGCGCGAGACCCAGGTGAAGCTGGCCATTTGCCACAGTATGTATTAGTTAATACCTAGGTGTTCCATTGAAACATCCATCACAAACCCACCATTGTCATCTGCTCAAAACTTTCTGAAAAATAGTGGTTCATTGATGACATTTTTTATTGATCTCACCCTCCCGGGGGAATTTGTCTGGCAAAGGTTGTGTGAGAAGGGAGACACATACACATTTTCTGCTGTGAAAGGTTAGTGAATTCTTTTGCTTATGCATAATTAAAAAATGGCTGAACTTGACAAGTTGAAACCTTTCAAGTGGCTAGCCATGAAGACAAGTCTCCATATCAGTCTGAGAATAACCCCCAGCCTGCAGAGTTACAAGCAATTGAAAATTCAGTGTTTAACGGGGACAGGATGAAACGGTTTAGAGATATTACTGTTCTTTTTGAGGGACTAGAGTTGTTTGAATAATAAAATAAAAATGGTTTTCAAATCTTTTCACAAGCAAAAGTTACCAGTGAAGTTTACTGTGATTCATGGGCTCGTAATATTCCTGAGTATCAGGACAGCCAACGTGTATTTGTGGATATGTTTGTGAATGCATTCAGTTCTTTTTAAAATGTTTCAGTTCTCTAATCAAGAAAGAGGAACAATAACATAAGACTTAAAGACTCAACCACAGAGCATGAATATGAAGAGCTGAAGAGTAGCTCATAGGCTGAAAATGCTTCATTCAAACTATTCAGTGCATACTTACAAATAGCAAACACATTTGAAGAAAATCAGGAAGATCAGTTTGTGATGGATAACTCACCAAAAGAGAGGAATTGTTTGTAGTGACTATTATTCACATTGAATTGTTTGATGAGCTTTAGTGAGATAGGGACTTGACATGTGGATCATCAGCTGAAATGTCACCCAGATCAGTTGAGAACTAACATCCTTATACTTGTTGTTGGTAGATTTTTGGCTTCTCTGAAAGGAGCTGTAGTGTTATTTCAATCCCTGAAGAACAATGGATCATATCACAAAGAAACACCAACTCAATGGGCTCCTTTATTTGCATCCCCCACAGATAATTAGGTAGCTGATCAACTAACTAAGAGGTTGTTCCTCCAGGTCCCGGTTCAGGGCTGCTGATTAGGGTGACCAGATAGCAGGTGTGAAACACTGGGATGGGTGGGGGGTAATAAGTGCCCATATTAGAAAAAGCCCAGAATATCAGGGCTGTCCCTATACAATCGGGATATCTGGTCACCCTATTGCTGAGGGACAAGGACAGTGAAGGGAAAGTCTTACTCATGTTCCCCTTGTTTATCCTTAGTGGATAAACAAGCAGAGTTTAATGTTCAGGGCTCTCTGTCTTAACTCCTTTCACCAACACTATACTAAGTTTTTCTGAGGGAACATTAACTCTGGGAAGATTTGCAGTTGGAGTGGATTTCACAATTTTGCACTCTGAAAATTGACTACTGAGTCCAATTATTGCTGGAAACATAGTGGCAAAAAAAGAAAAAGAAAACCAAATCTGCATAAGAAGAAGAAATAAAAAGTCTTTGGTGTGAGAGGAAGAGGCAAATCTCTCTGCAGAATATGATAATTTATAATGAAACATTATCTACAGACCCATATGTTACATTTTCTATTTATGGCTAATTTGCGTAACCATTTATAATGTGTGCCCCTAGGGAGGACAATTTGTCTTTGGGCAGCTGGTTAGCCAGCCCAGAGAGGAAACAAAAAGCCTTTCCTTTTCGTCTGAACATGCCAATAGAGAGGACACAATCTGCAGGATATATTTTAACATATATATATAGGGAGCAAAGTATACCCTAGTCACATTCAGTAAATTGTAATGATGATAAAAAAAACAAAATACCTCCTCAGACAGGGGCTGGCGTTCCCACCATGCTGCTTAAATCTAATTACACTGGGTCACAAAAATGCAAATTCAGTTCCCTGGTTGCTCCTGGGATGCACCTGCTGAGGTTGCCCATTGCACAAATGGAAACTCATTAGCACTTCCCAGAACATGAAGAGCTGTCTCCAAGCATTCCAGACTTGGGGGAAATTTGAAGATCATTCTAAACTTCGCAGGTGTCACTGTGGCCTGACTTCACAGTGGTGTGAACCAAGACCCCAGATGCATTCCATACCCCAAATTTTAGGGGAGTCCATATGCTGGCCAGAACTTGGTGGTTCCGGTCTGCTCCCACTACATAATCTGGACCACAGTCAGAGGTGACGTAAATGTGAATGCCTTACCCCCTTTTAGAGCATCTTTAAGT
Source organism: Mesoclemmys tuberculata (assembly GCA_007922155.1). Classification (NCBI taxonomy): domain Eukaryota; kingdom Metazoa; phylum Chordata; order Testudines; family Chelidae; genus Mesoclemmys; species Mesoclemmys tuberculata. Next base: position 2,793,208 of record ML675630.1, on the reverse strand, counting down.
TATTTACTGCTGCCTCAGTTGGTGTTACGCACATGCCAAAGCACCAGAAGAAGGTGTCAATTAAAGTAGGGTAGGGGCTACTGGTAGCTTACACTTTTGTACACCTACTTTTAGTTCCTCTGTGTAAATTACACCAGCACACATTCTCTCACACCTGAACAGAGAATTTCTAAGGTGGAAGTACAATGGAATCTAAATTAGTGTAAGGGGATCTGACTGACCTCACTTTACAAACACCCTCAATTTTGCCCTCCATCTGTTGCTAATCTGTCACACTCCAGACATATTATTCTTGGCCCAGTTTAACCTTAAACTGAAATGAAAGAGCTTTATTTTGCCACAAGTCAGGTTCAGCTTGAAGAAGGGATAGGAGCCTCCTTGGATTATTGTGCTCCAGTAGTCTCAGATAGGTTACAAAGACCTTTTTACTTTAAACGTTAGAGACCATCAAGTTAAGATCTGTTTGGAATATTAACATGGTGAGGTCAAAGTTCCTTTGCTAGCTGCTTAATTGTGCTCAGCAGCAGGCTGGTATATTTTCCCCTTTGAGTTTCTGTCGCCCTTTGAGGTTTTAAAGCTGATATTCGTTTGGAGATTGTGCCTTACAGATTGGGTCCTTCATCCTTGTGATATAATTGAAATTAAACAGTGGGTCTGGCAAATGCAAGGCCTAGCAAAATATAAAGAATTGCTCAAAACAGAGCAATGACTGAGCTAAAACAGTTGAGCAAAACAAAAACCGCAGAAATATGCTCAACTGCAGAGATGTGCTCAACCGCAGTCCAACTGCCAGAGGTGAGCACGCACAGAACACCAGATGTGCTTAGGCAAACTTCTACAGGTAAACCACGTAAAACCATTTGACCACAGAGTGCTTGGAAAAGTGAATAAATACAGACAGGGGTTCAATGGACTGCAGCCCAGCTCAAGAGTTGGGTGTCTACTATTGAGTCTTTCGAAAGGACACCAACCCTAAGAAGCTTGTGAGCTCCAGATCCCAGCGACCACCTGTCAAGGATGAGGGTTTTGAATCAAGGATCCAGACCAGAGGCTGAGACAGAGTCTGGCCGTGAGTATAGCATCCGGATAGTTCAGGGGTCTGTGGACTCAGGGAATCAGGGGGATTTAATTGAGATCTGCGGATCACGTCTCCCCTAGGCAATTGCTAGAGCGCTTATAAGGAATAAAGTTTAATAGGAAATTAAAGGAAACAGTTAGGTTTGTTTAGGTTTAAGGATCAAGCATAAGTTGTGTATAGGTTAAAAGACTTGTCCCAGTGACCATCTGTCAAGGATAAGGATAATCAATAGAGAAGCTCCCATAAATAGCACTGATCAGTGTAGGTGGTAATTGTCGAACTGTTTGATGGCAAGAAGTATTGTTAATTGTCTTGTTTGTTTGTGTTATCGTCAATAAAGCTATTAATTGATTCAACCAGGGGTGTTCTTTCCCATCGGTCTCGGAATTCTCGTAAGAGAATCCGGGTGTCTTGCTACCCATCCAGTTCAACCTTTCCTCACCAAATTTAAATAGAAGCAAGATCCTCAGGGAGAGGAAGATGAGCACAAAGGAGGAAGTAGCTACGTACTACTACATGTTCCCAAAAGCAAGAGTGAATCTGCTTATTATACAACTGCATAGCAAGTGCCATTTCTCTGCCAGAGATCATCACCTTTATTAATCACATTTTTCAGCTGATGAAATATATCAACCTGCTGAGAGGAGCAGAGCAAGTAGAGGAGATTTGTCCAAAATTTTGCACCTAATCTGGTGCAGAATTTTTTCCACCTCTGTTGAGAAGCAATTCACCATACTGTCAAGGGCATCTTGCAAAGATAAAAGCCACCATCTGATAAGGTCCACATAAGAGACCCCAAGATGGCTCTGAATGCAGTTTTATTTACAGCTCAGTAATTCTGAGATGTAAAGAATTCCAAGTGCTCTAGACAGTCTGAACCCAAAGACGGCATGGATCATAAAGGGAATGACCTCTGCTTACCATTCAAAAGAAATCCTTCTGTATGGAAGAATCTAAACAACAGGGTTTGTCTTGCTCTCAGTAGAATCAGACACCCTCGGAGGATTGGGTCAAAATTGTGGCTTTGAAGATTCTTTTTGTTTTAGTAGGGTTAAGACTGAAAATATTCTCTATTCTGGCAGGAAAAAAAAAAGTGCATGCAATGCTCTTTGTGAAATAATGAATGCTACCTTCAGACCTGCACCTAAGATGAGGCGGCTTTGAGATATTAGCATGCCAGTTTATATGCCTGGTATCACTTCCCTCATGCTATTGAGCCACACACATTTCAATCACATCCACAGCAAGGGCTCAGTAACCCAGATGAATCATTCTCTGCAACACTAAAATGTTTTCAGCTCAGATCCTGGACACCTCAACAAGATGTTCTCAAAGCAGCACTGGAATTGTCTCTCTCTTCCTCCGATGCTCATACTTTGTCCTTGCACTCACCGGGCAAAGAAATGAAACTATCAAGATTTCCTCCTGCTATCTGACCTACATGTTTCCTTACAAGCACATTTGGCTTGTCAGTCACGGTGACAAGGGCCGTTTGGAATCCACAGTGTGCATACTAACTGTTCCTTCATTCACATCATCAGAATAATGCTTAGCTCCTTGGCTGGCCCCAAGAGTGAAAGGGTTTCAGTGCTTTTCCTTTTGAAAGGTGCTACTTGACTGGGTAATAAGACAAAAGAATGAGCAGATTGCAGAACATAAAGACCAAGGTTCTATCCAGACACACTTATTCAGTACTTAGTGAAGTCAATAGGAATTGCATGTGCAAAGCTAAAGGAAGAATTGGGCCTAATATTCCCACCAAACCTTTCCCTATTTTTAAAATAAACCTTGATTTCAAAGTTGTTAGAGTTTCTGAAAACTCCAGATAAATTCCCCTGCCTCCGCCCCCAAACTCCTACTCAGTTTCCTTGAGTAGATACTGTGACAGGGCCATACCGGACAGCTATGCAAGGGTGCGCCTGTTGAAAAACAGAGTAAGTGGGTGGGAGCTAGCCCACCCACTGCTAAAGGCCCCCCCCCAGCCTGGGGAAGGAGCCACTGCACCAGTTTCCAATTAAATACGGGGGACAACAGATGAAAAAACAGGAAGGGCGTGAGGGTCACAGGTTTAAGAGAAGAGAACCAGAAGGGGACACCGAGCAGAGAACCACGGACAGCGCCCACTGCTCCTCGAAGGTGTCCAGGGAGCCAGCAGATGCCGCCCAGAGGAACTCTGCCCGGAGACGTGAATTGACAAGGGAACGGAAATAGGCCCCACAGTCACAGAGAACGCCCCCTTGCCAGCCTCCTCTCCCTGGTCTTATTGACGGTTAGTTTTGCCAGGGCTAGGAGGAGCTGATGAGGAGGTCCCGTGACTTCGTAGGGTCACGGACGGGGTGTGAGTGGATGAACAGGTGAGGGGAGAAGAGCAGCCAGAACCTCAACAAGAGGTTCTGGAGGAGCCGGAAGAGGGGCTGCAACCTGGCGCACTCCAGGTACACGTGCACCAGGGTCTCCCTCACGCCGCAGTAGGGGCAGGTGTCAGGGTGGGGGGTGAACTGCGCCAAGTACATGCCCGTGCTCACAGCTCCGTGAAGGAGCCGCCAACTGATGTCCCCGGCGGGCTGTGGGGTCAAGGTGGAATACAGACTGGCCCACCGGGGATCCTCGCCCTCCAAGGGTGGTAATAGATCCTGCCACTTGGTGTCCGGGCGGGACGCGAGGGTGAGGAAGTGAAGAGTGTGGCGCACGAGCGCGTACAGCTGTTCCCTAGGTGTGGTCTGGAAGAGGACCGGATGCAGATCGAGCATCCGGCTTGGGGCGTGAGGATCGAGGGGCCGAGGGTGTTCATGGGGCCGAGGTCCGATGGTAAGCACCGGAGTGCCAGGGCTGGGGGGGGGCGTGAAGGGGAGCACCCTCCTGCATGACCCGCTCGAGGTACATCAAAGCAGTAGGGGCAAGGCTGCCCTCACCTCCTGGAGTATGCGTTGGGGGGTTAGAAGGTTGGAGAGCCCCATGCGCCAAGCCAGCGCATGTGGGTCCACCCAGGCCCCCCGGGCGTAGTCCAGGAGGTCTCTGACCCTGGTGACTCCTGCCAGGACCATCCTCCATTGCACCGAGGGGGTCTCCGCCGCCTGCACAAGCAGCTGGGGATTGTGTAGCAGGGGCTTCACGAGGAGATCCTCCCCCTTGGTGACCGCAAGGGGCCTGGAGGCCAAGATGAGCCTCCAGGTCCGGAGGAGGTCCTGGTAGAAGACCGGCAGCTCGGAGAGGTCTCGCGGAAGACCTCTCGGGTGGAGAAAAAAGAGCTGCCGGTCGTATTGGAGCCCTCGGAAGCGGCGGAGGAAGACGTGTGCCAAATGGCTCCACACCGGACTACCTGCACCATAGAGGAGTCTCTGCAGGGCCTGGAGGCGGAAGATGTGGATCTGGCTGCAGATGCTGCACAGGCCCTGCCCACCCTCTTCCAGGGGAAGACTCAGAATCCCTGCAGAGACCCAGTGCAGTCCTGGCCAAAAGAACTCCAGAACTGTCTTCTGGAGGTAGGCCAGGAAACTTGGGGTCGGGACCAGGGTGTTGAGCCGGTGCCAGAGCATGGACAGGACCAGCTGATTGATCACCAGTGCCCTCCCCCAGAGGGAGAGGCACCGGAGCAGTCCTGTCCATCTCCACAGGTGCTCAGACACCCTGCCCTCCAAATCCTGCCAGTTCTCCACCAGGGAGGGATGGGTGGCGGAGAAGTAAATGCCCAGATAGAGCAGCGGGCCCGCGCTCCACCGGATGGCTTGAAGTGCGGGTGGGAGGGAGCTCGCCGGCCACCCAGCCCCTACTGTCAGGGCAGAGCTCTTGGCCCAGTTGACCCGGGTGGAGGAGGCTGTCGAGTAGATGGCCAGGCAGTCCTCCAGCCGCACCAGGTCACCCAGGTCCTGGACCACGAGGAGCACATCATCGGCATACACCGACAGCACCAGCCTCGGCTCTGGCTCATGGAGCACCAACCCTGTCAACCTCCGGCGGAGGAGACGGAGAAAGGGCTCAATGGCCAGAGCATACAGCTGGCTGGACAGCGGACAGCCTTGGCGTACTCCACGCCCGAAGCTGACCGGTTCGGTCAGGGTCCAGTTGAGCTTGACCAAGAACTCTGCGGAGGCGTACAGCACCCAGAGAAATCCCACAAAACGGGGTCTGAAGCCGAACGTCCGCAGGGTGCCCAGGAGATACCCGTGGTCCATCTGGTCGAACGCCTTCTCCTGGTCCAGGGACAGGAGGGCGAATGACAGACCATCCCTACACCCAAGTTCCAAGAGGTCCCAGACTAGATATAGATTATTGAAGATGGTGTGGCCCAGGTCTGGTCAGTGTGGACCACGTCCTGCAGCACGGACCCCAGCCACAGCGAGACAGCCTTGGCTACTATTTTGTAGTCCGTGCCGAAGAGTGAAAGGGGATGCCAGTTCCGGAGGTTGCAGAGGTCCCCCTTCTTCGGCAGAAGGAAAAGCACGGCCCGCTTGCACGACAGGGGGTGCACTCCGCTAACCTCAGACTCGGCCCAGACAGTGGTGAGGTCCGGGCCGAGGACGTCCCAAAACACGCGGTAGAACTCCGCGGTCAGCCCGTCCATGCCTGGGGATTTATTGGTAGGCATGAGGCGGAGGGCTTCCGAGAACTCAGCCAGAGTGAGAGGTTTCTCCAGCCGGTCCTGGTCACCTGTACTGACCGCGGGGAGTTCATTCCAGAGCACCCTGTAGGCAGCGATGTCGGTCAGCTCCGGGGAGAAAAGGTCCACGTAGAAGGCCCTGGCCCTTCCACGCATCTCCTCTGGGTCCGTGAGGGGGGTGCTGTTGGCAGCCAAAAAGCAGATGACGTGCTTCCGGGCCACCCTCCTTTTCTCCAGGGCGTAGAGGAAGCGGGAGCCACGATCCATCTTCCAAAGGAGATGGATGCGGGACCGGACAAAGGCACCTCGGGCTCAAAGATCTTCAAGGGCTCTGAGCTCCTCCCGCCTCTCCCGGCATGCTCCACAGAGGGATGTATCCTCGGGGCTGGTGGCCAATCGCCTCTCCAGCTCCATAACCTCCCGCTCCAGCTGCTCTATCCCCACATCCCATCATTACGAGGAGGGCTGGGGGGGATGCAGGTGGGCAGGAGCGCTAGCAGTCCTCGTCGGGCTCTGCAGCAGCCCGTGGCTGGTGCCGTAGACCAGCAGGGCGTCGCAGAATCTGCGGGCCCATTGGTAGGCCGCCACGCCCTGACACCCGGTCCCCTTCCCCTCCTTCATAGTCGCCCTAATGGCCCGGAGGATGTGGTGAAAGTCCCCCCAGTGCTGCAGAGCGAACTGCACCCAGTTCCGGGCACCACGCGTGTCCTGGAGAAAGATGAGCAGCTCCTCGCGCAGCGCCTTGGGGGGGGCGTCCTCCGGCTCATCCGCCACAGCGGCCCTATGGCCCACTGGGACAGGGACTGGGGGGGACGGCAGCAGTGGAGGGAAGACAGCAGCCCTGAGTGGGCTGGGAGTGCTAAAGACAAAGGCTGCCTCCTGGGAGCTCTTCCGGGGGAAAGAGACAACACCAGGGGCGGCAGATGTACAGGCAGCGGGCAGGGGAGGAGGGGAACAAGGTGCGGGGACGGGAGGGGTGAGGGCCGGGGAGAGGTTGAGAGCGGGGAAGGGGATATGGGTTGGGGTAGGGGAGGGGTCGGGGGAAGGAGCTGGATGAGGGTCAGGGTCAGAATTGGGGGTGGGGTCCCCAGCCAGAACGGCCAGGTCAGCAGAGTTTGCAGACTCTTGGTTGGGGCCGGAAGCTGAGGGGGTGGGCACAGGCCAGATGTTCTCTGTGGGGGCGGACTGTGGGGTCACAGCACCCCTGGTTTCAGGCCGCCATGAGGGGGCGGCCAGGCAGGCATCCGCAGGGGGGAGGGAGGCCAACTGGCCCACAACAAGGGGTGGGGCACCCGGTGGCCCAGGGCTCGGCCGCTCGGCCCCAGCTGGCACCTCGGGGGCTGTGGTGGCGATGATGGATCCCCCCTCTCCAGCATGGTGGGTGGAGGGACTGAGGGGGCCCTTGTGGTGGGAGCAGGGGGACAACTGAGGATGGGAGGGGAGGGAGAGGGGAGAGGCGATTCAGGGGTGCCCTGCTGTAGGCCCTCCATACAGGGGGCGGGGTCGTCCTCCCCCGGACAGGCCAGGGTCAACCCCAGGGAGTCAATCTCCTCCATTAAGGAGGAGAAGAAAGCCCCCCCTGCCATCCCGAGGTCCTCTCCGGCACCAGCGGAGGGTTTGGGTGGCGTTGGGGCTGGGGGGCTCCGGACGAGGACTCCTCCAGTAAGAAATCTTTTTTGGGTGCTGGCTGGTGAGTCTTGCCCACATGCTC
>ML675630.1:2739754-2785422 GCA_007922155.1 Mesoclemmys tuberculata | reverse complement strand
TATTGGTCCCTTCTGACCTATGAGTCTATGAGTCTATGAGACTCCAGGAAGGCGATGGTGTTGCCCATGTCTGCCGCCACGACTTCCTTGGTCGGTGCCTCCCGCTGATCTCCAGCAGGGTGCGCGGCGACAGGCCCGGCCCCAGCAGCCCCCTTCCTCCTGGTCTTGTGGGGGCTCTCACTCCCCTCGGCCATGGGCTGGAGGGGGGGCTGGGATCCGGCTTCGCGATTGCCGTGCCTACCCTGCTCACTATTGGGCCTCGGCCCCGAGAGTCCCTTCAACCTCTCCCTCCTTATGCCCCAAGCCGGTTGTCTGACTTGCGGCCGGTTCTCTTTCGAACCGTGCCCAGAAATTACCTATACACTCTCATACTCCACACCCTTCACTTCCCCGCCCTCGCGTCCCGCCCAGATACTAAATGGCGGAACCTAATGACATCTGTGGAGGGCGAAGACCCCCGGTGGGCCAGCCTTTACTCTACCCTGACCCCGCAGCCCATCGGGGACATTGGTTGGCGGCTCCTTCACAGAGCCGTGAGCACGGGCGTATACCTGGCACGGTTTACCCCTCGCCCCGACACCTGCCCTTTTTGTGGCGCGAGGGAGACCCTAGCACACGCCTATTTAGAGTGCGCCATGCTGCAGCCCCTTTTCCGGCTCCTCCAGAACCTCCTGTTGAGGTTCTGGCTGCATTTTTCTCCCCACCTGCTTATTTATGCGCACCCCATCCGGAGGCCCACGAGGTCGCGAGACCTCCTCGTCAACCTCCTCCTAGCCCAAGCCAAGGCGGCCATCTATAACACCAGGGAGAGAAAGTTGGCCGAGGGAGGGCACTGCGACTGTGGGGCCTATTTTCGTTCCTCTATTCGTTCACGTATTCGGGCGGAGTTCCTCTGGGCAGAATCCGCCGGCTCCCTAGATACCTTCCGGGAGCAGTGGGCCCTGTCCGGAGCTCTTTGCTCGATATCTCCATTTGGCTCCCTTTGTTTAAATGTGTGACCCCCCATCAGGGGAGTCCTGAGCAGTGGGTGGACCCCTTGGGTCACCTTGGGTATATGGTTTTTATTAAAAGTTTATTTTAATGTAGTGTATAGAAGATTAGTAAGTTGGTTTTAATGTAGTTTAAGTTTGTACTGTGGTTTAATTATGTAATGTCAATTACATGTTTTTGCATGGATAAACAATAGTACGAGGTCGCGAGACCTCCTCGTCAACCTCCTCCTAGCCCAAGCCAAGGCGGCCATCTATAACACCAGGGAGAGAAAGTTGGCCGAGGGAGGGCACTGCGACTGTGGGGCCTATTTTCGTTCCTCTATTCGTTCACGTATTCGGGTGGAGTTCCTCTGGGCGGAATCCACCGGCTCCCTAGACACTTTCCGGGAGCAGTGGGCCCTGTCCGAAGCCCTTTGCTCGATATCTCCATTTGGCTTTCTTTGTTTGAAATTGTGACCCCCATAAGGGGAGTTTTTAGTGGTGGGCGGATCCTACTGAGACTGGCACTGAGGTTTTTCCTCTGGGTTGGGCATGCGAAGAGAGATTGTGGTTGTGGTGGTGCTGGTGTTTGCACTTGAAGGATTTTTGGAATGTTTTAAGGAAGCAAAGTTTTGGGAATGTGGCTTATGTACGAGGGGTTGATGTATGTAGGATTTAATAAGGAATGTTTTAAGGAAGTAAAGTTGGAATGTGGTATGTGTATGTGGGGTTGGTGTATGTAGGATATGATAAGGATTGAAGCCCTTTAATTGTAATGTTGAGTTGCTTTAGTTTTTTTTAATGTGTTATTTGCCATTTTTATGTAGATTAATGTGGCTTAATTATGTAATGCTTATTACATGCTTTTGTTTAAATAAAATAGTACGAGCTCCCAGCCCTCCAAGGTGGAGGGTCGGGCAGCGGAGGCAGGGGGTGTGTGGGAAAGCTGAGGTGGGGCAGCAGGGGAGGGAGAAGCCTCCATCCAGGACGTGCTCCCTCCGATGCCTGACAGTGCAGGCCCTGGCTCCCTCCCCTCCGCAGGCCCCGCTGGACTGCACTGGGCGTCAGCGGGGCCCATCAGCTCACCCAGGAGAGCCGGGGGGGGTGCCCCCGGGGTCTGAGCGTAGGTGACAACTGCTGATGTGGGGGGGCAGCCACAGGGACCGGACGGCTGGTGGGGAGCACCGCCGCTGGTCTGGCTGGTGCCCTCCTGGGTCCCAGGGGTCCTGGGCCTCCCTCCTTGCTGGGTCAGGGGGCAGTCCCTCCGAACATGTCCCGTCGCCTGGCAGAGGTAGCACCGGGCCTCTCCCATGGTGTAATGGACCCGGTACTGGGCCCCTTGATGGGGCACCAAGAATGACCCCTCAAGCGCCTCCTTGCCACACGCCACCTCCGGCAGCAGCTGCAGCTGTACCTGCCGGCGGAACAAGAGGACGTGGCGAAGGGCGGGGTCCTTGCAGCCGAGGGGAAGCGGGATGATGGTGGAGAGGGGCTTCCCCAGGGAGGCGAGGAAAGGCAGAAGGGCGGCACTGGGGAGGAAGGGCGGAACGGAGGTCAAGACCACCCATACGCCCAGGTCCTCCAGGGGCTCCACTGGGACGTGGACGTCCCCCACTGCCAGACCCGGCTCCACCACCTCCTGGGTGGTGGCCTCTGACACCAGGAAAAAGACCACCTTGCCATACATTCGGGAGACTGCCACCACGGCCGTGGGCCCCACCACCCGCGCCATCGCCCGCATGTAGGTTTCCACATGGGGCAAGGCAGGCACCAAGAGGCACCGAACCCCACGCCTCCTGATAAGGGTGGGGAAGGGGTCCCGGCCCCCTGGGATGGTGTTGGAGGCAGCGGTCGGGGCAGATGACGAGGCGGCAGCAGGCGGGGGGCCTGCAGAGCTGGTGGAAGGGACAGCGGGAGAGGATAGAGGGAGAGGAGGAGGGGCCCCAGCTGCAGGAGGCGTCACCTTCCGAGCGGGGCCTTTGCCCTTCTTTTTACTCCCGTGGTTTTTTCTCCCGACTGAGGGCGCACCCCTCGAATTGGGGGGGGGGCGGGAGCTGTGGCAGAAGCAGAGTCCCTGGCGTCCCCTCCAGAGTCATCCTCTGCCGGCGCCTGGGGAACAACACCCGGCGGCTCAGCGGGGGCGGAGGGACCAGTTGTTGCGGGCAGGGATGGGACCTCAGGGTGAGAGGGAAGGGCAGGAGCATCTATGGAGGGGGTCCTGGTCCCAGGCACACCCGCCATCCTGGGAAGGGGTGGGAACGTTTCGACAGGGGAGGGGTAAAGGAAAGGGAGGGAGAGGAAGGGGGAAGGAGAGTGGAAAGGGGATGGGGAGGGGACGGGGCGGGAAGGGAAAGAAGGGGGGGTGACCGCTCCTCCCCCCTAGGCTGGAAGCAGGGAGGGAGGGCACCAGCACAAGGGAAAAGCAGGGGGCCAAGCCAGGCAGGGACGCAGGGGCGGTGCACTCACCAGCCCAAGATGGAACGTCGGCGGCTCCTCCGGCTGCCTGAGGGGTGGGCCGGGGTTAAATGAACTCGGGAGGGGCGGTGCAGTGTGTGAAGGGGGGTCAATGAAACCAGGGGAGGGGAGGGCCATTGGTGCTGCCGGAGCACGCGGGGCAAAGCAGGGGGGAGCTACAGCAATGGGGGAAGAGAAGGGGAGGGTTGGGGTCCCTCAAATGTGGGGGCCAGGGCAGGGGGCAGCAGCAGGGGAGGGGGAGGAGGAAAGAAGGGGCAGGGGTGCCCACAAATGCAGGGGCCAGAGCAGGGGGCAGCAGCAACAGGGGAAGGGGAGCTCACGGCAGCGGAAGGGGGAAGAGGCAGCCAGCCAGGGTAAAGGGAAGAGGCCTCTCAGCAGCTGGTGCTGGCCGCGGAAGCAGCAGCAGCAGGGGGAGGGTGGAGATAGTAGCTGGGATGGTGGTGGTGGTGGTGGTGGTGGTGGAAGTGAAAGGGCCACTCACTCACCCCCTCCCTCCCAGCTAGGAGGGAGGCCCACCAGCAGAGCCCTGAAGTGGCGGCAGCAGCAGTAGCAGCAGCAGGGTCCCCCAAAGAAGCAGCTCAAGAAAGAAAGGGGACCAGGGCCAGACCAGATGGCTATGCAAGGGTGCGGAAAGGCATGTATATTAGTCCCAGGCTCAGCAAAGCCTTATTCCCCGGGTGATCCAGCTGGGGCTATTTCAAGGTAATTAGGCCACCTGGGGCCTATCAAGGAAACTGCCCCAGCAGTTAAAATCCTCCAGTTCAGTCAGGCAGGGGCAGCCAGAATTGAGCTCGCAGCCGGAGTAGGACAGTTTGCAAAAGCTTGGGACTTCCACTGTTGCTGCCACGACGCCAGAGACAGAGGCTCCAGCCGAGGAAGGCAGGAAGCAGACCACGGGCAGTCGGGCCACAAACAGGCGACCCAGGGAAGGTAGCAGGACTCAGGGGCAGAGCAGGCCCCAGTCTCCCTCCCACCCCTCCAGCTCACCCCGCAGCTGCACCACTGGCAGAGCCGGAAAAGTGCAGGACTCACAGGGGCGGAATAGATCTCACCCACCCTTCTACCCCCCTCTTGCCACACTGGTGTAAGAAGTGGGATCTTTCATGCGCAGCAGCTAAAAGGGGGAAAGGCGAGGCAAGAAGGGAGGGGGACCTTCCCTCTTCCCCTCCTCCCCACCAAAATGGATGATGTGGTAAAGGCACTCATACAGGCCACGGCGGCCCAGCAGGAGGCCACCAGGGCCCAGATGGCCACCCAGCAGGAGTCAATGAGGCTTCAACAAGAGACTAATCAGTTGTTGGTCAGCCAGGCCAACCAGGACCATGCCCTTCTGCGAGAAGTGGTGGCCCAGCTGAGGGCCCTGACCTCCCAAACCCCTGGGTCGACGGGGATGCGAACACTACGGGACACCAGCTATCTGCAGAAGATGATGGTGGAGGACGATGTGGAGGCGTACCTCCTGGCCTTCGAACGGATCGCCATCTGGGAGGCTTGGCCCCAGTTTCAGTAGGCTGGAATTCTCTCCCCCTTTTTGTGTGGAGAAGCCCAGAAGGCCTATTATGACCTACCCGCAGTAGCTGCAGTGGACTATTCCCAGTTAAAGACAGAGATCCTGGCTCGAGCAGGAGTGACGACGGCCGTACGGGCCCAGAGGTGCCATTACTGGAGGTACCAGGAGAGCAAGGCACCATGGTCACAGCTATTTGACCTTGTTCACCTTGCACAGAAGTGGGTGCAGCCAGAGACCCACCAGCCAGAGAAGGTCCTAGAGATCCTTGTTATTGACCGGTACATGCGGGGATTACCAGCCAACCTCTGGGCTTGGGTGGGGCAGAATGACCCCGCTTCCTATGATGACTTAATTGCACTAGTAGAAAGGCGAGTAACAGTCAGGGGCCTCTCTCGGCCAACCAGAGAGGACCTTCCCCGGGTCAGACGACCTGCCCCAGTTCCGGGGACCCGGGCGCCCGAGAACCCAGGGAGGGCCAGGTGAGGACTAAAGAAATGGAGGGCCTGCTGGAGGCCACCAAAGGACAGGGTGACACAGGCAGGGAGGATGGAGCCAGGCCCCTTAGTCCTAAGGCCAAAGGGGTGCCTAGGGCCCCCTACCGATACAATGCCTGTGGGGAGTGGGGACACACAGCTGCCCAGTGTCCCAATGCTGAGGAGCCCATGCAGTGTAACGTGGGAACCTGGGCTGACTCCTGCGGCCTAATCCATATTTTGAGAGTTGCCCTAACCCCCCATAGATACACAAGGCCAGTGAAGCTGAATGGTGTAAAGACCCTGGCACTGGTGGACTCCGAGAGCGCCATTACACTCATTTCAGGAAGGTTTGTAAAGCACAGTCAATTGGCACAAGCTAGGCGCACAGAGGTAACATGTGTCCATGGAGCCGTGAGTTACTACCCTACCATCCCCATAGACATCGAAGTGCAGGAAGGTGTCACCCGGGTGACAGCAGGAGTGGTTCCCAGGCTCCCATATCCCGTTCTCATCGGAAGAGACTTCCCAGGGTTTGGGACCCTCCTGCCTCCGGAGGCATCAGGGGGAGGGAAGGAACTTGAAACCACTGGGGTAGCCCTTCCCCCCGATATTCTCTAAGATTTCCCAGGATCTATTTCCGGCCACAGGGAAGGGCTGAAAGACCAGGGCCGAAAGGAGGGCAGCTAAGGCCTTGGGTACCAAAATCCTGGCCCAGGGGTTGGAGCTGGCCATGGTAGGCAGGCAGACCTGGGCAGCAGCTGAGGAAGCAGCCCGGAGAGAAGGGCCCATAGCAGACCCTGAGCCGAGCCCCACCGAACCAGAAGCCAGTGGGGGGGCGCCCTGTTGGAGATGGGACAATTAGGAACGGTACGGGAGAACTTCGCCTGAGACCAGGCTGACGATCTGAGATACGTCACTGCTGGAAAGGAAGTGGCCGAGGTCAATGGAGTCCCTGTGGAGGGAAGAACTCAGGGCCCGGGGCCGTATTTTATGGTAAAGGGGGACCTGCTGTACCGGGCCACGGAGACGAGCAGAGAGAGGGTACTACAGCTACTGGTGCCCCGGAAGCACCAAAATGCCGTGCTGGGCCTAGCTCACAGTCACCTCTTTGGAGGGTACTTGGGCGTAGAGAAGACCCTGGCTCGAATCTTACGGAGGTTCTTTTGGCCAGGCATATACGAGGACATTCGGCGCTATTGCACCACCTGCTCTGAGTGCCAGCTACATAGCCTCCTGCCTCGCCTGCGGGCCCCTTTAGTGCCCCTACCCATCAGTGAGATCCCTTTCGAACGGATTGCCATGGACCTAGTGGGCCCTCTGGAGAAAACAACCAGGGGTCACCAACACATACTTGTCATTCTCAACTACGCCAACAGGTACACCGAGGCCGTCCCCTTGCGGAGTACCACTTCTAAAGTGATTGTGACCGAGCTAGTGAAGATTTTTGCCTGAGTTGGGCTACCTAAGGAAATATTGATGGATCAGGGGACCCCGTTTATGTCGAGACTAAAGAAGGACTTGTGCACCCTACTACGGGTACGAGCCTTGCGGACCTCCATCTACCACCCGCAGACGGATGGCCTTGTGGAAAGGTTCAACAGGACTCTCAAGGCTATGATAAAGAAAGTGGTAAGCTGGGATGGAAAAGACTGGGACACCTTGCTGCTGTACCTTATGTTCGCCATCCGGGAGGTTCCCCAGTCCTCCACGGGTTCTCCCCCTTTGAATTGCTATATGGACGCCACCCCCGGGGCATTCTGAACATAGCTAGAGAAATCTGGGAGGAGGAGCCCACCCCGGTAAAGAACATTATTGATCATGTGCTCTAGATGAGGGACCAGATAGCCCAAGTCACCCCCATTGTATGGGAACATTTAGAAAAGCCCAGGGGGCCCAGCAAGCCCACTATAATCACCAAGCCATGGTTTGGCGATTCCAGCCAGGGGACCAGGTGATGATACTGGTACCTACCACTGAGAGCAAGCTGTTGGCCCAGTGGCAGGGACCCTATGAAGTGGTCAGGCCCGTGGGGGAGACCAGCTATAAAATACGACAACCAGGGTGCCGGAAGCAAGAGCAGATCTATCACATCAACTTGTTAAAATCCTGGAGGGCCCAAGAAGCATGCATGGCCTTAATCCAGGAGGTGGTACCACTTGAACAAGTGAAGATATCCCCGACCTAACCCCGAACCAAAAGGCCGAGGCATCAGAGATGGTAGCCTGGAACCAAGATGTCTTCACAACGAGCCCAGGCCGAATGACGGAGGAATGGCACCACATTATCACCAACCCCGGAGCCACGGTCATGATGAGGCCCTATCGAGTACCTGAGGCCAAGAGGAAGGAGATTAAGGCTGAGGTGAAAAAGATGTTGGAGCTGGGGGTCATAGAAGAATCCCATAGCCAGTGGTGTAGCCCAATAGTGCTAGTACCAAAGTCTGATGGCACCACGAGGTTCTGCAGTGACTTTCGCCAGCTGAATGAGGTGTCTCAGTTTGACGCATACCCCATGCCCCATATAGATGAGCTTGTGGACTGGGTGGGCAAGGCCCTATTCCTGACTACCCTTGATTTGACCAAGGGATATTGGCAAATCCCTCTAGCTAAAGAGGCAAAGGAGAAGATGGCGTTTTCGACTCCAGACAGGTTGTTCCAATACATGGTCCTCCCCTTTGGTCTACATGGGGCCCTGGCCACCTTCCAGCGGCTAACGGACAAGCTGTTGCGCCACTATGCCGCTGCATACCTGGACAACATAGTCGTTTATACCCCTGACTGGGAGACACATCTGAGGAAGGTGGAAAGTGTATTGGACACTTTGAGGCAGGCTGGCCTCACCACGAACCCTACCAAGTGTGCCATCGGTTTGACTGAGGCTAGATACCTCGGATATGTCGTGGGGAGGGGCATGGTGAGACCCCGACTCAACAAGTTGGAGGCCATCCAGAAGTGGCCCCTACCCAACCAAAAGAAGCAAGTCCGAGCGTTTTTAGAGGTTGTAGGGTATTACTGGCAGTTCATCCCCCATTTTGCCTCCAGAACCAGCCCCCTGACAGACCTGATAAAGGCCTGGGGCCCGGACACGGTACGATGGATCACGGCAGCAGAGGAAGCCTTCACAGACTTACATACGGCTCTCTGCAGTAACTCCTTGCCCCCAATTTCACAAAGGAGTTTATTCTGCAGACCAACACCTCAGAAGTAGGGTTGGGCATGGTCCTGTCACAGATGGTGGGAGACGAGGAACACCCAGTAATGTACCTCAGCTGGAAGCTCCTCCCGAGGGAGCAAAGGTATGCGGTCATAGAGAGGGAGTGCCTCGCCATCAAGTGGGCAATGGAAGCTCTCCATTACTGCCTACTGGGCGCCACTTTACCCTGGTGACTGATCATGCTCCCCTCCAGTGGACGCAATGAAACAAGGAGAAAAACGCGCGGGTGACCCGGTGGTTATTATCCCTCCAACAGTTCTGGTTCACCATACAGCACAGGGCGGGCTTCCGCCACGGGAATGCCAATGGCCTGTCCCGGGTTCACTGCATGGCATCCCAAGTTGCCCAACCCGGTGGGATTGAGCAGGGGAGGAGGATGTGTGACAGGGCCAGACCGGACGGCTATGCAAAGGTGCGGGAAGGCATGTATATTAGTCCCAGGCTCAGCAACGCCTTATTCCCCGGGTGATCCAGCTGGGGCTATTTCATGGTAATTAGGCCATCTGGGGCCTATCAAGGAAACTGCCCCAGCAGCTAAAATCCTCCAGTTCAGTCAGGCAGGGGCAGCCAGAAGGGAGCTCACAGCCGGAGTAGGACAGTTTGCAAAAGCTTGGGACTTCCACTGTTGCTGCCATGACGTGAGAGACAGAGGCTCCAGCCGAGGAAGTCAGGAAGCAGACCACGGGCAGCCGGGCCACAGACAGGCAACCCAGGGAAGGTAGCAGGACTTAGGGGCAGAGCAGACCCCAGTCTCCCCACCACCCTTCCTGCTCACCTCCCCCCAGCTGCACCACCGGCAGAGCCAGAAAAACGCAGGACTCACAGGGGCGGAATAGATCTCACCCTCCCCCATCTTTCCACAATACCCATTGATTTTGGGCTGATTTGTACGCGCCCTGCGCAGCTATGGCTCTGTTGCCACTACCAGTGCTACTGCAGCTACACGGCTATTTATACTCACTCAAAGCTATATCTACATTGACAGCGGCGAAGATCGATCTATCCAGATTGTTTGAGAGGAAGTGAAGACCCGCTCAATCGATCCAGAAGTCGATCTATTAAAACCACCTCCAGAAAAAGCGTAGCACTGCGTCGACGGGTACGCCTTTTCCATCAGCACAGCATAGTGAAGACGAAAGTTATGAAGTCAACAGGAGTTGCACAAGCTACCCTAGGTATGTGCATTAGAACAGGCCTAAGTCAGGGAAGTCAAACCCTACCTCATAGTGTAGACACAGCCAAGTGAATACGTTTCCTCAGTGTTCATGTTTGAACTTGTGTTGTACCCTATTTAAAATAGTCCTATTTAAAATCCTAGTAGGATTTTCAAAAGCACCTCCGGCTATTCTTAAAATCCCAGAATGGCATGTTTCTCTTTCACAAAATAATAAAAACCATCAAAACTAAGGATGTGATCTGAACCCTTTTGAAGTCAGTGGGAGTCTTTCCATTGGATTCCAGTGCCTTTGGACCAGACCCCAAAAGGAAAAACATGAGACTCATGAGCAGAGCTGACAAATACATTTTCCTTGCAAAAGTTTGCCTGCCACAAAGTGTTATTTTGATTGAAATTTTTTTTTTTTTGGTGTGAAATCATTTGTCAACATTCTTTTTCAGAGAAAAATTTGAAAAAAGGTTTTGAAAATGTCAAAGTGTCCTGTTTTGAGATTTTCAGAATGGTAACTTTTGATTTTTCTTTTCAAAATGACTTTTTATTCATAAGTTTTTTACAGAAATAAAGTAAAGAGAAAAAAGAAAAATGGCTGAAATTGAGTTTATCAAATGAAACGTTTCATTTGATCCAAACCTATTTTTTCCATAATTTCATGTCATGAAAAATTTCAAAATTTTGGCTTTTCATTCTGATTTGAGACAAAATTTCAAAATCTCAATATTTTTTCTTGGATGGAAAATCCGTTTTCTAACCAGCTGTGCTGAAGCACACCTGTCTCAGATCTTTGCTCAGTGCAATCGACGGCACTTCCTTGTGTGTTGTTAATGCATGACTGGACTGCAGCTAACAGCGCACACCATGACAAACGTGTAAATAAACACTTGGTTCTTTTCCTTTTACTCTTTGTTTCCTGACTTCATCAGACCTGCTTTGCAATTTGTAATGGCCTTGCCTTCTAGTGCTTGAAGACCTGAGGGAAGATAGCAGTACGAAAAGAGGGTGCTACAACTGAAAGCTAATGGATTTTTTCTCTTAGTTCATGTGATAGAACTTTTCGACTCAAGAGTCCTCCTCAGTCTGGTTCCTCCCAAGAACTGTTGTAAGATGACTCAGTTCACAGAAGAAACCCTACAAAAAGGAGCAAGAAGCATTTTTTCATGCCTAATGTTGCCATCTAATTTCTTCAGTTGCAGAACACTTTCCCTTCCTATGGGGTAAATTTGGGACTATATAGATTGACTGAGACGGTGTCAAGCCAAAATTTCCTCCTGCCATTATTTTACTGTATGCTCCTCAGTAACTGAGCCAGTGGAGGAATGAGCTGCAGCAGATTGCAGCTGGCTTACTAGGGTTGTGATCTGTGTAACCACATGTTGAAATTATGTGATTTTACTTCATAATTAATTACCTTATCCATTTTTTACGCAGTCATGTTAACTGATACCTTGTGACTCAAGCTTTACAGAAACAATTAACCTATAATTATCTTGTTCTCTAGTGCGGCTGAGTTTAATCTCACAATGAATGGAAAAAGATGTTATTGGTAAATAGGCTTTTGTGGGTTTTTTTCTCTTGATGATGGAAGGAGGTTACAAGTTTGGATTTGTTCATCCCTCCCCAACACAGAGTTTCTATAGAACATATAATTAGTTTAGATTGTGACCTCTTTGAGGCAGGGACCATTTTTGGTTCCATGTTTGTACCGCATCTCTCCCCCTGGCGCCCTGGATCCATTCCTGAGGCTCTTACACGCTACCTAAACACACCTAATAAATAATAACAACATGATTTCTGTGGCTGGGGCTCGAGGCTGAGATTTGATTGGCTGTGGCTGTGGCTGTTGTGCTGCAAAGTGAGAGCACTGCTTGTTCACACCTTTCCTGATCCAGCAAGTCAGTCATGCTCAGTCATTTCATGCATACTCTGAGCAGTGGACTAAGGAAGGCACAGCTCATGCTCCTGGGCAGGCAAGTCTGTCAGCAGCCTCGGAGAAGCACGGATGGATTTCATCAGGAATCCAAGCCAGTTTCTCTGGGATAGAGTGGGGTGGGCCTTTGAGGAGGGGGAATTCAAAGGAAGATCACAAACCCATGCCCTGGAATAGAAAATTTTACAGAACTCTATATTAATGCAGTGTCACACCCAAATGCCCAAGAATTGCAGCCAGGCTGAACATTTTCAATACTCAATAACTGATTTGACTATATTGCTGTCGCTGTCTCCCAGCAGGTGTTCCTCATAAGTGACAAGCGACGTTACACTGATAATGATTTGCCAGTGCTTATAATTTTATTTTTTTAAGCTCTGTTGCTGTCTGACATGTGACTTGGGAGCTAACATCTCCTGGCTGTAATATCGGCCTTCTGGAGTTAATTTCAACAGAGGAAATCAAAGTGAACTATTAAAACTCATTACCATTTTTATCTCTAATGCTGCAGATTCTGTTTCCTATCATTTTATTTGAATCAGAATGCAGATTGTATTTGCAGAGACAAGGATAGCCTCTCTCTCTCTTTCTCATTTTTAGCTCATGACCACCGCAATAAGAACACCACCCAAACATGTCTGTTATGCAGACAGAAGAGTTTGATGGGTTGAAGTTGAGTGTTGCAGAATCATCTGGGACACCGAATGCAGAGAGAATACAGGGCCTCCATAATACAGTCTGTGCAAACATTTTACCATCATTAACTCATTTAAATCAGACTGCAAAAGTATTCTTCGGTGTTTTTACCTATTTCAGTCAAAGTGTCCATTGTCTGAGAGCTATAAGGACAGCAGAGCAAATAATGGGATCCATTATCGTGCAAATACTACCAGCCTCTTTGAAGCAATTTGCATGCAGCACTATGAGTTTGTCTGCCTATGATATAAGCATTGCAAAAGGAAATGGCCCTTGTTTTTCTTGATGTTACTGGCAATCTTCACTAGATTAGACGGGAGGCAGAACTGGGCTTTGTTCATTTTTTCAAATTCAAAGCTTTTTAAAAAACTCAAAGGTAATTTCTCCCCTCTCGTTCTAATAGCGACTCTGCAGGGTCTCCTTGCATGCTGCTGTGAGGATTAAATGGGTGTTCCACTGAAATTAATAGAATATGAAGTTAAAAGCAACTGAATGGCTAGGAATGGGATTAAAAAAAGACAGTTCCTTTCCTCTCTACAACACCAGCTAAGGTACCTTTTTATGCTGCTCTGGCATGTAAATGTGATTTAGATCCACTGAAAACCCCTTGACATGGCTATCCTGGTGTCAAGTGGCCTTAGTGTCAGTGGAAATAACCCTTTAACTCTCTACCTGAGGGCTCAATTCCTCATCACTGAGGTCAGTGGAAATTTTGCCACTGATCACAATAGGAACAGTTTCATTATTGGTAGGGTGTCCGTCACCCTAGTGCTCATTCTAGGTCAGTAACAGATGGAAGTTGTTTCCATCACAGCACTGTTGGAGTTTGGGTGTTAGACTGAAACACCTTGGGGACTCCAATATTGGGCCAACAACCTAGACAGATTTAAAGGAGATAGGAATCAGTAGAGTTACTTTAAGTTCACCCAGGCCTGAGGGAGAGCAGAACCCGAGCCAGTGTTTCAAGGGGATGGGAGCGGATGATCAGCACGTTAGTTAAATGAGATTCCAGCTGAACTAGACGAAATGCAGAGGAAAGCTGCTCTAAGTGCATACCTTCTGTTTAATGAGGACGATTTGTGTGCATCTCAAAGGCATGGTTTTAAATTTTGCCTTCAAACAGGAAAAATTGTTCCATTTCCTGCCTCTGTATGTCCAGTAAGAATCCATTTACTACAAAAGTGCTAATTGCTCTGCAGTGTTTTCAGATTCCACTAACAGGCAATCCCGGCTGATTCCTCTTCCTCATTCTCTGCCCACAGACCATTGCCAGAATCCTTAGGCTTTTAACAAGTTAGGACATATGTATCCCCTCAGAAAAAGCCTTGCCCAGGATTCCATATACTTTGGGGACAGACCTGATCAAATTAGAGAGGTGTGTGTTTTATTTCCCCACTTATGGGGGCAGATTCATTTTCACACTCGCCTCTTCTCTCAGAGAAACCACACGTTTTCCTTCAAGCTGTGTGGAAACCACATGTCGCTGCAGCCCACAGACTGCTTAAAGCTCAAAACAGACTCATGTGATTCCAGCACTGAGCCTTCACTCCTAAAAACATAAAGAACATTTCACACTGGCTGCGAACCGTGAATCAAAATCCTGTTGTCACTTACCATATTCAAATCCATTGACTCCTGTGAAATTATACAAGCATAACTGAGGGCAAATTAGACACCCTCCCCCGTCAAATTTAAATGAAAGATAGCAAATAGGGTCCTCAAGCAATCAAATTCACCCTGTAATTAGCATGACCGTCTCCCCAAAGGTCAGTGATGTGCACTGCAGCCAGCTACTTCAGATGGAGCAAACTCTTGCTCCATCACTCCACTTCTCACAATGGTAGACACAGCCATCATGATGGGGTTTAAAATTAACATGCCCATGGGTCCAAAGATCCCGGCTCTCTCTCGAAAGTTCTGCCTTGAGGTTGAATTTGCCTGAAAAAGAAACAACCCAAAATAGAAACTCACACATGACTACTTTTATAAAGCAGCATTGTGACTGCCACATCTGCCAAAGCCATGGTGATTTTACTTAATATAGTTTGTTCTTTTCAGACCACATTGTGGATGTGGGAATAACTCAGTTATAACCCATAAGAATAGGTCCCTCTGTCTTCTGACATGGTGGGTATTTCATAAACATTTGATAAAGATCCCTGTTTTGCAATAAAACGAGGTAGTTTTTCAGGGGTTCAGATAACACAGGTTCAAAAGCTTTCTCCAAGGTGACATGCAGATCAAAATCTGCTCAAGAATACTTGGGCAAATCATACCTCTCCATGCATCAGTTTACCCATCTGTGAAACGGGGGTTAATGAAACTCCTACTTCACAGAGATGCAGTAAGAATTAATCAGTATTTGCAAAGTGCTTTGAGATCCTTTGATAAAAGTCACTGTTTAGGCCCAAAGTATTGTTTATTATCAGAACTGATGTCTCTTAAGAGTTCAGCTTTGTGAAGTCAGTATTTCTCCTTCGAGCGATTGCTCATATCCATTCCAGTATAGGTGAGTGCACGCCACCGTGCATGGGTTCCCGGACCTTTTTTCCTTTTAGCAGACCCCATAGGGTCAGCTCAGGTGCCCTCTGGAGTACCACACTCATGCCACGGCACATAAGGCACCGCTGACCCCAAGGCCCCTCAGTTCCTTCTTTCTACCCATGACGGTTACTGGAACAACCTTGCTAATGCATCTTACCCCTTCGATTATCCTTAGCAGTGTTTGTAGTTAGTAGTTATTAACAGTTAATAGTTAGTTACTTGATTAGATAGGAGCCCCTTAGGACTCAACAGGGACCCGGCCATGCCCAAATCCCCTGGCTTTTAGCCTTGCACCGGCTGTGACAAGGCTTTTCCAGTGAGTGACTCCCATGATCGCTGCCTTAAGTGTCTGGGCCACTGACACCACAGCACCACAAAGATAGGTGCAAAATCCATCAGGCTTTTAAGCCACTGACTCAAAAGGAGCGGGACATTTGGCTGAAGGCCATTCTTATGGAGGAAGTGCTCCATCCCGCTTCTGAGCCTCCATGCTCCATGTTGGCACTGAAGTGTTTCCTTGGTGCAGAGCGCACCGTCGGCACCAGAGCCATCAAAGCGTAAGTATCCGGTACCAAAGACAAAGAATAAGAGACAGCGCATGGTGCGTGCCCACTCCCCCGTACTGCTGATACCAGTGGGGTCGAGTGTTAAGATGCAGCCAGGGCCTGTCGAGCTTGCTTTGGTGCCTGCATCCCTCTGTAGAGAGCCTCCCTGGACTCCTGGCAGTGGGGGAGTGCCTTTGCCGGTGCTGTCAACACCAGAGGCTTCTCGGGCAGTGAGAGCCCTGATGGCCCTGCCCACGGCTCCATCCCCACCCCCCGGCAGAGGGAGAAGGGGCCAGTGTCCAGGGGTAAAGTCGCGCTGGGTACCGCAGGTGGCTGGTCGAGACCGCCAGTCAGGGAAGAGTCTCCCACCAGATGGCTACCCCAGGTAAAGCATGGAAGCTCCCCATCCAGCTCTGAGTCAACCTCATCAAGCTCATCTTCTCCACACCAGGAATGGTCCCCAGCACTGGAGTCTTCCGGCACCAGACACCGCTCAAGGGTCACTCGGCTCTGACCATCATCCTCAGGCTCGAGGTCCCTGGTACCGAGCCATTCGTCGCAGCACTGGTCCAGATCCCCAACAAAAAGTCCGTCACTGGTGTGCTCCCTTGCACTGCACTGCAGATCCTGGTCGCCAGTCAAGCTCAGCACCGCACGGGTCTTGTCGGCACAGTTCCAGTTCACCGAAAGGCAAGCGGCACTGAAAGTCTTGGGTGCAAAGACGACACTCGTCTTTGTTGTCAGAGCACACCTCGTTGCGGCACTGCTCCCATCGTCACCAGTGCTCCAGATCGTCCTGGAGGTCCTTGAGAGGTCACCCCTGGTGCAGAGCAGTAGACGGAGGCAGAGCAGAGGTTGTCGCTCCAGTGACCTGAGCCCCCAGAGAGCTAAGGGGTCTCAAGAGTCCCAGAAGGCCCCACAAGATGCCCAGCAGCTGGTACTGATGCCAGCACCAGATGGTCCCAAGGACCATGGCAGTGGCCTTACTGGGGACCATGGGGAGCTCATATGGGCCTGGGCACCATGTTGGTCCTGCTGTCTGCTGCCCACTCTGTACCCTCTGTTTCTGAAAAGGGGCATGAGGACCGTTCCTTGGAGGAGGAATCGAACCCGGGAGAGGGACCCTCCACAGGGCCTTGTAAAAGGGGCAGGCACCTGCAGTCCTTCTCCCCAGATGAGGCAGCCCTCTGGGACCACAGGGCACTGCTAAAGGACTTCAAGGCCCACGAAGAACTCCTGAAGAGGGTGGCTGCAAACCTCAACATGGAGATTAAAGAATTGTCTGAGGAGGAGGACCCCCTGTTTGGAGACTACGGGGTGTGAGGTCCCTCCCGAGTAGCCCTGCCAGTACATGACAGGGTAATGAAAGTGGCTAAGGACTTATGGCAAACCCCTGCCTCGGTAGCTCCTACTTCCAAAGGCGCCAAGAAAAAATACTATGTGCCCACGGAAGGGTTTGAATTTATGTTCACACACCTAGCCCCAGGTACTCTGGTAGTGGAGGCTGCCAACCAGAGGGACAGGCAAGGGTTCCTGGGCAGCATGCCTAAGAACAAGGACAATAAGAAGCATGACTTGTTTGGGCATAAGTTATGCTTCACTGGGGCCATGCAGCTGCGCGTAGCCAACCACCAGGTGCTGCTGGGGAGGTACAATTTGAACCTTTGGAACTCACTCCAGAGGTTCACAGAGTCCTTGCCCCAGGACCAGGCAACTGACTTTGCCATGGTGCTAGACGAGGGACACATCGTGGCTGGCGCGGCCCTGTCATCAGCCAGCGATGCAGCAGACATGGCCAGTAGGGCTATGGCATCTGCAGTGGCCATGAGGAGGTGCTCCTGGCTGCAACCCTTGGGGCTCTCCCAGGGGGTGCAGCAATCGATCCAGGACCTCCGTTTCGATGGGTCAGCTCTCTTCTCGAACAGGACAGACAAGAAGCTGCACTCCCTCAAAGACTCCTGAGCCACCCTGCACTCTTTAGGCCTCTACACTCCACAGGCCTCTATACGCCAGTTGCCCCAGCAGCCTCACCAACAGCTTAGGACACTGCCTAGATCCTATCCACCCAGCAGGGGTCGAGATAGGAATAGAGGACACAACAGGCACAGTAGGCCGGCCTCCTCCTCTGGGACCCAGCTTGGACCCTCCAAGGGCCTGAACAATAAAAAGGGCCAATTTTGATGGTGCGCCCAAGGGTGGCACCTCTCCTGCTCCTCTGGATCCATCCCGCCATTTCCTGGGAAGACTGCACCCATTCTTCAGAGAATGGGCAAGCGTTACCTCAGACCATTGGGTTTTAGACATAATACGGAGAGGTTACGCCATTCAATTTGAGGCCTGCCTCCCAAACAACTCACCCACCCTGTCCCTCTTCAGGGACCCCTCTCATGACCAACACCGCATACAGGAGGTCAAAAACCTCCTCGACCTGGGGGTGGTGGAAATGGTTCCCCCACAAGAAATATGGAGAGGATTTTATTCCCGTTACTTCCTCATCCCAAAAGCAAAGGGGGGCCCTAAGACCCATACTGGACCTTCGTGGCCTAAACAGGTTCATAAAGAGACTGAAGTTCCACGTGGTCTCCCTAGCTGCTATTATCCCAGCTCTGGATCCAGGGGATTGGGTTGCTGCCTAAAGGACACATACTTCTACTTATCTATCCTTCCCAGCCACAGGCACTTCCTCCGTTTCATGGTAGCTGGTTGCCACTACCAATTTACCCTGCCCCCATGGTATTCAGCAAATGCATGGCAGTGGTGGCAGCCCATCTCAGGCAGTGAGAAGTCCAGATCTTCCTGTATCTGGACGACTGGCTGATAAGGGGCAGGTCCAGGGCCCATGTGCAGGACATTGTTTCCCTTACCTGTGCCACATGTAACAGGCTGGGGCTGCTCATAAATGAGCAAAAGTCCACGTTGTCTCTGGTACAGTGAAGAGAATTCATAGGGACCTCCCTGGATGCAGTAAGAGCCAGAGCCTTCCTCCCACAAGCCAGGTTCGAGGCTATGGCTGTGATTATCGCCCAGCTGCACAGGTGGCCCACCACAATCGCCAGGCATTGCCTCCAGCTGTTGGGTCACATGGCAGCCTGCACGTATGTGCCCAGCAGGCACTCCCTGCACAGGGTGGTCACAGTTTCCCCGGCGGTTTTGGGTTCCCTGGGTTGGTGGCAGAACCCCAGGGCGGTGTTGAAGGGAGCCCCCTTCAGGGATCTGGTCCCATCAGTCACCCTGATCACCAACGCCTCGGATGTGGGATGGGGAGCCCACATCGGTGTCAACCTGAGCACCCAGAGCCTCTGGTCAGAGGAGGAGAAGACCCTCCATGTCAATGTGAGGGAGCTCAGGGCAGTCAGACTGGCGTGCAGAGGGTTCCTCAGGTTCCTAATGGGCAGAGTGGTGCAGGTGCTGACGAACAATACCGCAGCCATGTTCTATATTAACAGACAAGGGGGGGCACGGTCTTCAGGCCAGTGCTGGGAGGCAGTTTGACTTTGGGATTTTCCAGTGAGGCACAACTTTCATTTATCTGCCTCTCACCTCCCGGGGATCAGGAATGACGAGGCGGGTCCTTCCTACCCCACCACAACTGGTTGCTGCATCGGAGGTAGTGACTTTCATCTTCCACGAGTGGGGTGTTCCCCAACTGGACCTGTTCGCATCATCCTGGAACAAGAAATGCCTGAGGTTTTGCTTGCTCCAGGGTCACGAGCCAGGCTCCATTTCTGCTGCATTCCTCATCAAATGGAAGGGGACCCTCATGTATGCATTTTCCCCCATTCCACTCCTGCCCAAAGTCCTCTTGAAAATCAAGAGGGACAAAGTGGATGTGACACTGATTGCCCTGGCATGGCCGAGGCAACACTGGTACAGCATGCTCCTGGATCTCTTGATTGCTGACCCTGAGGAGCACCCGAGATAGCATGACCTGCTCTCCCAGGACCACGGCTGACTGCTGGACCTGGACCTGGACTCCCTGCACCTGACGGCCTGGAGACTCTCTGGCTGACAGAGAGAAAGAGAGCCTGCTGGGCGCAGGTCCAACAAATTCTGCTGGGCAGCAGAAAACCTTCAACACAGGTCGTGTACTGGGCCAAGTGGAGAAGGTTTACTTGCTGGGCAGAGTCTTGGCGGTTGCTTCTGAGCCTCTCCCCTATTCAGGTCATCCTGGAGTACCTGATAGAGCTGAAAATCCAAGGCTTGGCCCTAGCATCTCTGAAGGTACACCTGGCAGCCATCTCAGCCTTCCATCAGCCGCTAGAGGGGAGATCCCTGTTCTCCTAGCCTATGTCTATCAGGTTACTCAAGGCTGTGGAGAGGCTATACCCGCAGGTCCGTGACCCGGTGCCTCCATGGGATCTGAACCTGGTCCTCTCCAGACTGACAGGGCCTCCCTTTGAACCTATGGCTTCATGCCCACTCCTGGTCCTATCATGGAAGGTAGCCTTCCTGGTGGCCATTACCTCGGCTAGGAGGGTCTATGAGGTTAGAGCGCTGACTTCGGAGCCCCCCTACACAGTGTTCTTTAAGGAAAAGGTGCAACTGAGACCCCACACGGCATTCCTGCCCAAGGTGGTCTCGCAATTTCATTGTAATCAAGATATCTTCCTCCCCGTGTTTTTTCCAAAACCACGCGGTTCGGAGGAGGAGCGGAGGTGGCATTCCCTGGATGTGAGGTGAGCCCTGGCCTACTACATCAATCAGACAAGACCCTTCCAGAAGATGACGCAGCTCTTCGTCGCTGTGGCAGACCACATGAAGGGATCCCCCGTCTCCACTCAGTGCACCTCCAAGTGGATCACCTCCTGCATCAAGTGCTGCTACGAGCTGGCAGGCGTACCATTCCCCGGAGTCGTCACAGTGCACTTGACCAGGGCCCAGGCCTCGTCGATGGCCTTCCTGGAGAAAGTGCCCCTGCAGGACATGTGTAAAGCTGCCATCTGATTGTCGGTGCACACCATCACGTTCCACTATGCCATTGTTCAGCAGGCGAGAGAGGATGCGGGTTTTGGCAGAGCCGTGCTGAGGGTAGCTCACTGGTAACTCCTACCCACCTCCAAGGTATTGCTTTTTAATCACCTATAGGGGAATGGATATGAGCAATCACTAAAAAGAGAAAACATGGTTACTTACCAGTAACTGTTGTTCTTTGAGATGTGTTGCTCATATCCATTCCACACCCACCCCCCGTCCCCGCTGTTGAAGTTGGCAGAAAGGGACTGAGGGGCCGTAGGGTCGGCGGGGCCTCATGTACCACAGCATGCACGCAGCACTCCAGGGGGTGCTTGAGCCGACCCTACAGGGTCTGCTAAGGGGAAAAAAGTTCTAGGAACCCATGCACAGTGGTGTGCACTCACCTATACTGGAATGGATATGAGCAGCACATCTCAAAGAACAACAGTAAGTAAACATGTCTTTCTTTCCAGAGGATTTGTGTTTGAACATGAATATTTTGCTGAGAATTTGAAAATTTGCTTCTGGGTGAAATATCATTATTTCCACTGGTGAAATCAGCTTTTAAAAGGGCAAATTTGGTTTGATAACTTAGCCCTTGTCAAAATCATGAATCTTAGTGAATATTTGACCAGGAGAAAATTACTGATTTTACAGAGAATGTTCTGCCATTTTCACTGTAAAAAACAAAAACAAATGCCTTTCATCAGCTAAATGATAGTTTCCAGACTTGGAAAACTCAGTGGCTTTGCATTTTCTCCCTAAAACAAAGGCCAAAAATAATTTAAAAAAATGTTTCCTCCTCCCTCACAAATCCTCAAAAGCATGATGTTTTTGCTTTTCTGACACTGGTGAAAATGTTGCCCAATTCATTCAGAATGTAACCCACTGTCTTGTATGTTCTGACCTGAGAAATGAGATTGCAGAGTGATTGAATGAGAACCAAGCCCAACACAAAACCTTTCATGGAAACCTCAAGCTCAACACGAATCAAAGCTTTTCAGAGGTTCACCTAATGTCTTTTCTCCATTGTTTTTTTTTTTTTTTTTTTTTGTGTTGCTGTGACCTTGATGAATCCAGCTGGCAAATAAATGATGAAAGGCCTGACAAAAAGGTGCTCTCAGGATATTTCCAGACTAACTAGAGGGAGAAGACTCTCAATGTCTTGGGAGAAAGCTGCTATTTCTAAGATTCCCAGCCTGATATTTTAGGTGAGAGTTTCTGAACTAAGAATCAAAACTTTTCTCTGAAAAAACAATGAGAACCCTATAGCACTTTAAAGATTAACAAATTTCTGTGGGCATAAGCTTTCATCAGATGCATGAAGTGGAAATCACAGATAGGATGTATATATATATATACATCCAAGGGTGAGAAACATAACAATGGGAAGGGCAAGTGCTAAAAAAGTCAATGCAGTTAGGGTAGATGAGGCCTAAAACTTTTCTCTGTTTCTCTGTTCTGATCCTTTGGAGACGCTGTCCTCTCAGTTTGTGAGAGCAAACCCGCATTAGACTATCAAGTCAAAAGTAATGGTACAATACATTCATAACAGCCATTAGCTGTAGTGAATTCTACATTTTATCTACCATTTGAGAAAAGGTTTCTTGGTAAATTTCCTCTTCTAACTGAGATCAGGACTCTTGTCCTGTCTATTCACTTATCTGAATTGTTACTGTACATGCTTTCTTATAAGAGCAACAAATCATTTGCCCCTTATTCCCTTAATGCCAGTTTGAAAACTAGACCACTCTGACTTCTCTTTGCATATCAAAGTAGCTTATCATGCAGGATCGTATCCCTCTTGCCTGAAATAAATGAATCCAAGTTCTGTTTATGCTGCCTGTTTACCAAGCAATTCATAACAGTGACAGAAACGTGACAGCAAGAGAAAAAAAGAACTACCCTTACAGTTTTCAAAAATACACAAGTATAGAGGCTAGTCTCGAAGCAGCTTGCTATGGAGACAATCAAAACAGCAGCGATGAAGGGCTACCTTCCACATGGCTTTTGAAAACATGTGTGATAACTTCAGTCTGCCGCTAAAAGTCCTGGACATCATGAAAGACTGTTGCTGCTATCAGTTAAATCTCTAGGGAACCCCCCGCAAACCCATTGACACAGTATTATAAAGTTAGGTACTCATCCAAAGGGGCTGGTGGCTTTAGATGTGCAATTTTGCATTCCAAGGCCCTGCCTTTAAGAAAAAAAATTACCTTGGCCAACATTTTTTCCAAGGCCAGTGATTCGGGGTCCTTCGGTCTTTGGATGCTTCCCTGGGGACCTCAGAAAGCTGGAGGCAGTGGGTGGGTGCTCAGTGCTTCTAAAAATCAGTCTCCTTTAAAGTTTGTCTAAGAGCAAAACACTTATTTAGGGTCAAAATTTCAGAAGAGTTTAAATCACTGAGGCATTCAGAAAATGGTACACTTTGGTGTGAAAATAAGTGGCTACATTTTCAAAGGAAGTCAGCAATGGCATGTTGGATGTTGAGCACTACTGAAAAATATCTGGGCCTGCCTTATGTATGTAAATGGGAACTGAGTTCTTTTGAAAATCTGGCCCTGTTTATAAGTCTTCTTTATCAGCTGAAATTTCAGCATTGTTCTGAGATAACTATTGATAGGTGAATTGCATCGTGCTGCCCAGTATGATTGTGAAAACATGCAAGTTGAATATTAAATACTTCTTTTCAGTCCTTAGTCTCCCTGCTCTGCAGTCGATACCAATATGTTGGCATTATGGGGTGTTTTTATTATGAAAACAATATATTTCAGTTTGCCAAAAGAGAATAACAATATTGATCTACACACAACAGTGCATTTTATTTTCCATTAAATTTTTTATGAAGCATAACAGGTTAGTGGTGGGTATGAGCATTTCTGAGGATTAATGTGAAAGCTTTTAGTTGAGATGAAAAGTACTAGTGCTGTGTTAATAAAAGCAGCTATTATGAGTTGTCAGGGAGTAAAGCTCACATAGCCCCATGTCTTTTGATATTTTCAACCTGTGTGTGTGTGTATTAAATTTTATGATTTCAGACGGGTCCCACTATCATCAAAGGTAAAGGAGCTGATTCACAGTATGGTAGCTAAAGAAAGTACCTCCAACTGTACTTGAAACATTTTAGGCACATAGGACCCCCCTGTTTAGTGTGTGTTCTGTGTAGTAGAAAGTAAGAGCCTGATACATAAGGCCTAGCATAACAGGGCAGGTATGAGGCTTGAGCTCAGAGAATGGTCAAGTCGGTTATAAAGCAAAGTTAGCAGAAGCCATGCTGTGAACACTGGCAGTCTCACAGTAACTGGCAAGAACAGAGCTGGTATAACAGATACACATTCCAAAAAGTACTAAGCATAACCTCATTCCAGAAAGGTACCAGGACATCCTAATACCCCAGAGATAACGAGGGCGCACAGACCTCCTCAAATGACACTAAATGGCTAGAAACGTCTTGGTAATATGATAAATGGAGATGTTTTGATCCAGCCATCCCGTACAAGTTACCTTACCATGTTAGGAGGCGCCAACTACATGCGTCGGAGGGGCGGTACGTAATTTGTTTGTATTAATGTATAAAAGAGGACATCAGAGGGAACATCTTTGTCTGGGCCAGGGGGAAATGGAATGTCCCACTGTTCACTGAGCAAGTACCATTGCCGGGGCACACAATGTTAAGTGTACTTGTAGCACGTATAAAGTGCTTTCTGCTGTGCTCATTTCACAATAAACCTGGCCGGGTGCCTTCGTGGCTCAGCGGACCTGTGGTCGTGTTGAGTTATTCGATTGTGAAGTGGTGTCTCGGTTACCTGTGCAGAACTGGACCACCAGCACACAGGGAGCACACACACACAGTCAACAACGTACAACATTCCGCATCCCCTTCTCTGCTTCTTCCACAAAGATGAGTCAACTGCAACTTCCAGATAAGGGACTAGTGGTTAGAGCACATGACTGGGAGATAGGACTCCTGAGTTTTAATTCTAGCTCCGTCACTGCCTTCCTATGCAATCCTAAGCAGTCACAGCTCCACTCTATGCCTGACTTTCCTCCTTTGCAGTATAGGGATAGCAATATTTACTTGTCAGGGTGTTATGAAGTTTAATTCAGTAATGTTTTTAAAACTTTATGAGAGCATTGGATGGAAGAGGCAGGCAAAGGATTGTTATTTTGCTAGGATAAAGGCCCCTTTATCTTAATCTTCCTGTTTGTTTGAAGATTCTTACGAATGCAGCATTCTCTATCTTCTCCTTGCTACCAAAGCAAAGAGAACCTTTCCATGCTATTCCAGGGCATCCCAGCCCATCTTGGAGTTGTTTGCGTCTTGCCATTGCCAAATGGAGCACAGATATGCCCTTTACTTTTGCAAGCAACAGGGTCATCCTTCATGACTACTATGCAGTGCAACCCTGCCAGCAGCTTCCACATATTGGCCAGTCCCCACAAAACGGGACAGCTGGTGCTGAAGTAATGACGCAGAGTTCCAGTCCAACTGGCCCTGCTAGATACGGTAGATGATATTTCTGCCAGTGCTGTGTCCATTTCATCCCAGATCACGCAAAAAAGGAAGCCTAGTTTATTGGATTAGCAAGGCATCCAGCCCTTCATTGTTCTCTGGTGTGGAATATTGGCCAATTAATAAAGAATTAGTTAAGGATTAATTGAGGATTTTGGTTATTGTTACTCCAAGCCAGCTCCCCATTGGCTGTGAATTGATGATTCTGTCCATTGAAGTCAATGGAGCGATGGTGATTTACAGCAAGTGGGAATCTGGCCCAATGTATCTAATCCCTACCATCCCTCGCCTATGTCCATTGCTTGTCTTCTTAGAGTGGAAGGTCTTTGGGGCAAGGACTGCCTCTTCCTGAGTGAGCAGACAGTGCCTAATGTGTTGTGGGAGGTATCAGAATGGTCTGGAGCTTAGCCTGGCATTCGGCAGCCATTTGGAAGCTTCCTTAGCGCTAAACATTTTTCTGAGCAAGCACAGGCAAGGGATTACAAGACAATGCTGACCCTGAAAACGTCACTTCGATTAACGAGAGGGGAGACATTTCATGGAATGCTTGCTGTGAAAGGAAAGTTCTGTTCTCCTTTATTGTTATAGTTGGGAAATTCATCAATCTAGGGCTGTTTGGTTCTTCCCTTACAACAATCAAATATGCCACATTGTTTTAAAAAAATGCTATGCCAGCTTCCTGACCTGGAAGCATGGGTGTTGATACGGTTAGCCTAAGGCTCAGAATGACCTTGGGTGACATTGAGAGACCAGGGTTTGTCCTGGGGTTGAATCATAGAATCACATAAGATTAGGGATGGAAGGGACCTCAGGAGGTCATCTAGTCCAACATCCTGCTCAAAGAAGGACTAACCCCAACTAAATCATCCCTCAGTTGAGAATGACCTCAGACGATCTCATCCTTTTCGCTGGCAGCTTTGGAAACTGGTAAGTTTCCACAAAGGAAGTTGGACTAGAATGTGAACCCACTTCTTCTAGAAATGGGAAGCAAAAGAAAATAATTCTCAGGATTCATTATAACAGCCAGTCCCCCACCTCAATGCAAGAAACAAATAGACAGGGATGTGAGAAAGTTACCGTACATGGCAATAGGAGAAGTCAGGCACTTAAAAATGTCCAAAACCAGAAAAGATTTTCTGGCTGAAAAGAAATGATGCAAATGTAACTCTCCAACACTGGGGAAGGGACTTGGGGATTAGAAAGGATGGTCTTCATCACATCATAATCCACAATATGGGCCAGCCCATTGTATTGTTGGCTACCTTCTATTTTGTTCTGTGTAGCTGAAGAGAATGGTAATGGAGAGAATTGATTCATTAGCCTCCAAGAACTCCACTCCAAATAGAAAGAGTGTAAAAGACAACATTCTGCCGGGAATTCCGTACCGGGCACAATACACTCCGCTGTGGTGAATATGTTCATTTGAAAGGTGCTTCTAGCCTAAAAATGAAAGCACCTTGGGACCAAGAAGAGTAAATGGATACTGGAACACTGCGATGGTGCATCTGATTTTATTATTTTCTTTGGAGTGTTGTGAAATGAAGAGCCCAGAGAAAAATTCCCAAACACAAATCTGCTGCATGCAGATAACACAGCAGCATCTCTCACCTTAAGTGCAGTTAACGCAGAGGGTCAGAGCATTCCGACTGAAATTTCATCCCGCCACTTAAAAGAAATTAATCTGATGAGCAATTACAACAGAAAAACTAGTCTAAAAATAATGAATGTTGCAGAAATCTCCATGCTCATGGGGGAAAATCCCCCACCTACGCTTTCATGTGTTTAAAGAGAATGAAAAGATCATACGAATGAGAGGTCTGGTGCAGCATGATGTCTAAGGGAAATGTGACCCCACTGGAATGGGTAGGAGTGTGCGTGTCTCCCAAAGCAAGTATAGCAGAGAAGGCTGAAAAGGGCAAAGTTTGCTGCCAAATCGAAGGGCTGCTCAGTATAGGACATGCAGATTTCCTCTGATTCCCACCGATGTTTCCTAGATGCTGCATGAGGTTGATTTTTATTCTGTGTTCTGAAGGGAGCTACATACTGTGCAATGGTCCCTGCTGTGTCAGTATCGCCAGCCCCAAGAGTTCACAAATCATGAATCAGAACCCCACAAATCATGAGATTACCCCCCCCCAAGGAACAACAAATCATGGTTTTTGGTCTGGCTTCTGAGTGTTGAGCTCCCCCTCCCCAACTTGTGCCCCCCCTGCCCACAGTGGGTGTGTGACAGTCACTGGTTGAAAATTCAACCTCACGTGCATGTGAAATGTGCACTCATGCACTTGCAGATCATGGCTCCCCTGTGCACCACCTCCTCAACGCTCATTCCCTTCTTCTCTTCTCTTTCCATTGCCCAGAGCACGCTCCACTCCCCAGCTCCCCACAGCAGACTCCTGCAGCGCCTTTCCCCCCACCTCTCCCAGTCTTTCCCAGCAGGCTGCCCCAGTGACCTACTCCTTCCCAGCAGGTAGAAGGCTCCAGCTGCCCTGTTCCATGGTGCAGGAGACGTGGTGCATTGAGCACCGTAACAATTTTATTCCCTTCCGTTATTAACCATTGAAACGTCATTTTCTGTATTGTTGCACAAAAATCTTGCTGTCTCCCTACCGTACAGGGGACTGCAGCTTGCTTTAGTTAAGGCTTATTGCTCGGCATTCTCAATGTTTGCTTTTCCAGAGCTGGTTGCTCCTGGAACTGGGTTCAATGTGCTGCAGATGGTAATTCCAGTTGTACTCAATCTAGCTTTGCAGGCAAATAATTTATAGCTGGGAAAATATGGCTTAGCAGAAAGCAGGTAACTTTTCTGAATCTTTCCTAATGTCTAATAGGCAACTCTCTGCACTTTCCATGTGTAATTTTTCATGCTTACTTCACTCTAACTTCTGCCTAGAGATGTGTATAGTTGACACCCCAGAGGGATTTATGTTTTTAATGCTCACGACCATGTATGAAATGTAAATATATCAGGATCGGCGCTCACTTCTCTCTGCAACTCTGAAGCTGGAATCAATTCCTGTCCTTCCCTGAGCTTAAATTTTGTCTGCTCAGTGATGCCTGGTAAGAGTTGTTACAATGTGTCATAATTATATTGTGCCCTCATTGTACAGTGGTGAGGTTCTCAAAGGTCTTTAGATTCTCTAGTTAATGGTAGATTCTTCACATGTTCCCGCCAAGTGGGAATTATACCCATTTTATAGACAAATAAACGGAATTCCGAAGAGGTTACTCAATGACTAGCTCAACCTCATACACCAAAGGAATGGAAGAGCTAGGAATTAGAACGAAAAGACTCCTGATGCCCAGTCCTCTGCTCTAACTAATCAACAACATTGCACCAAGTGTTCCCCATGCTTGGTTGTAGAAACTTGCTCGCTGGAGATATTCAAAACTAGGCTAATGACGCTATTCTGAACTATGTAGCAGTGCAAGTCGGGCATCCTGCAAGCTGGGGAAATCAGATTAGCTGCTAGATCTTGCTCATCTCTGCTGTCTATGATGTCTATACAGGTAGCCACACTGTGTGCACGAGGCAGACCTGGAGTTCACTGTAGCCTGTATTGTGCCATGAGACACAACTGGCTACTCGTGATGAAGAATTGTTTATGGGCAGCCATAGGATGATGGCTTTTTTCTGTGGGTGTGGGAACACAGCAAATCAGAGCTTTGGAGATAAAGTTAGAAAGAGGGAAAGGAAGGAAAGCAAGCCAAGAAGTCCCTTTCCCGTAACATGAAAGATAAAAGCCCCTTTTCTGCTTTTCACCAATAGGATGTGCTTTCCAGTGTATCCTGCATGTGAACTTTATCTGCAGTAGTTCGTTTTACGAACATGAGTGGCCATGTGGCAGAGGATTCTGCCAAATAAATGTAGGCAGTCAGCCACTCTGCATTCTGCACCACACCATCACCAATACAGCTGTGCATGCCGGCAGTCTCCCACAGACCTAGCAGAGCTATCGTGACCGGAGTCGTTGGGTAGCACAGTACCAACTATAAGCAAGTTCAGGAAAAAATGTCCATATCGAAATCCCTTCTCTTCCTGTGATTAACACAAGTGTCTTGGCCAATTTCTAACTTGGATAATTGGATCAATTTGCCTAAATTCCTCCAATGCTTTTGAATTTGATACTGCATCCTTGGTAGTTTATGAAGGGAAGTGCATGGTGGGGCTCCCCATTATAGCAGGGGCCGGCCAGTGTCCCAAAGGCCCCTCCCTGTCCAATGTTCTTGTTCATTTCCTTTTTAAACTGTTGTGTAAAGTGGTTCTGCACGGCCAGGTTTTGCCTCAAAAGAAGCCACGTTTCAGTGGGGAGAGAAATAATTCCTGATTTCAGACCATCCATCATGAGTTTCAGTGTGTAATGTGCTTTGGAATCCTTCTAGATGAGAATTTAAGTAAAATACTTGTTAGCTTCTCTTGTATTATGGTCATAATAGAGGCTTCATTTGTGCCCTGCTGTTCACAGTGAGTGATACTGTCCTCCACAAGAAAAACAGGCAATCGTTAGAAAAACCTTTCCTGTGGGAACTATGGAAACACAGACACTTCTCTCCTTCCTTAATCAAATGTAATCTCATCTCATCTAATCAAATGTAATCTCATTTTATTCCATCTGTTGTGTGTGTCGGAGTGTGTGTGTGTGAGAGAGAGAGAGGCATTTTTATATGTGATTCACTGATTTCAAAGGAACAGTGAGAACATGTATCATGATTTCAGTGAGACTACCCTTGTGGTAAGGTACTTCTCACAGTAAGTAAAGCATAGAGAATCTGGCCCTAATTATTAAATCATAAAAGTCTTTACAATTATTTAAAGTGATTGTATATAAATGACCAGCATCCATAATTAACAATAGGTTCACTTCATTTAAATTTACTGTAAATAAACTAATATTAAATCAAGATATTTATAAACAGAACATGAAGAAGGGCTTCCCGTCTCTTGTGCCTAGAATTCTCTATGGAAGGGCATTGCATAGTCTTCCCAGATAAAATTCCCACAGACTGAAAAAACAGGAGGCACCTTTCTTAACCCAATGAGGATTGTGCTGCTATTACTACTGCTAGGGTATGTCTACACTGTGGAGCGAAGTCGATTTAATTTCGATTGACTTTCACCCACCGAACTTACAGTCGGAGGCGCGTGATCACACCACGCACATTGTGTCAAGGGTTTGCGTCCTCACCAACTGCACTTGCATTGATAATCAAAGCAGTGCACCATGGGTAGCTATCCCACAGGGCAACTACCCGCAGTGCTTTTTGGGAAGACTGTCGTTCTCCCATGATGCAACATGCTCCCTTCCCCCTCCTCTCTTGTCCAAAACAAACAAACATTTTTTCTCACCAGTTTTGCAAACTCATCTCTGCTTCACGCACGCCATTGCCAGAGAGGCATGGAACCCGCTCAGCTGTGCACTATCATTGTGAGCATCACAAACATCTCCCAATTTATCCTGCAGCATTTTCAAGGGCAAGACAGGAGCCGCAGCGCTGAAAATTGCTATGTTACTGAAGCTGCCCTGCTACAAGCCATAAAGTAAAATAATTCCCGTTTGCAGCATGCCGTCACCCTGTCGGTGGAGCGCCACTTCTGGTCCTGTGAAACAAGCAGTGACTGGCGGGGTTGCATTTCATGAAGGTGTAGGATGATGAGCAGTGCCTGCAGAACTTTCATATACAAAAGGTCACTTTCATTGACCTTTGCACAGAGCTGTCCCCAGCTCTGAAGCACATGAATACTCGCTTGAGACCTGCTCTGACAGTGCAGAAGTGAGAGGCCATCGCTCTGTGGAAGCTGGCAACCCCAGACTGCTACTGGTCAGTTGGGAATCAATCTGGAGGCGGTAAATCCGCCATGGGAGCTGCTACGATGCAAGTGTGCAGGGCAATCAATACACTTCTGTTAAGAAGCATAGTGACTTTGGGAAACATGCAGGACATACTGGACGGGTTCCCAAACTGTGGAGAGGCAATAGATGGCACACTAACACCGGGGTTCTGTCTGGCCTGGTCAGTGCGCCCCTTCCTCAGGCTCTGGCTCGGAGGAAGGCCACAGCATCTTCCTACAAGGGGAATGTCAGTGTTCACAAGTCTCAGTCTGCCCCTCTGGCAGGGCGGGGCATCCATGTAGTCTATCGCCTTGGGGCCCTTTGGCAGGGCGAGGAAGGCAAACAGGTAGTCTAGGGGTCTCCAACCCCTCAGGCAGGGATGAGACCAAGTGCAGTCTATCACCTCGGCCCTTTAAGTAGGGCGAGGCAAGTATGCAGGTAGTCTAGGGCTCTCCGACCCCTCAGGCAGGGTGAGGCTGACAGCAGTCTATCACCTCTGGCCCTTTAAGCAGGGTGAGGCAGACAGTGGTTCCGCTATCCATGGAGGGGACTCCTCCCGGGGTGGCTAGGGAAGGGGGACGCAGGCCCTCCCATCTCCACTGCGTCCCAGCCCAGGCCCTAGCGGTGGCAACAACGTTGCCACCAGGTTGGTGGGGTTCCCACCGCAGCATGCCAATGGGGTCGGCCCCTGTCTCAGCCAATAACAGTGGCTGCCCCTGGGCCACTTCCTCCCCATATCCCCAGGTAACAGTATCTGCCGGGTACTCGGGGGCACTGGGGTACTTGGCCCATGGCAAGTTCACTAGTTCCTCCTTGTAAACAGGCGGCAAGGTGGGAAGCTCCTCGGTGATGGGGAGCTCCTCCAAGTCACAGGGTCCCTGGGGCTCATGTCCTGTCCAGCTCATGTCCTGTCTCTGAAGGTTCAGCGTCAGGCAGCTTGTCCAGGTCTGGGCTGGCCTCTCTGGGTATCTCCCACCCCAGAGTATCCGGGGGCTTAGTCCAGTCCCTGGGGCCCAGAGGCCCTATCCAGTCCTGGGGCCCCGGTAGGGTGGGCCGTTCCTGGTGCCTCGGCTCTGGGACGCCCTTGCTCGGGGTGGCAGCCTGGCTGGGGTCAGACCTACTCTGCAGCCAGTGGGACGGCACGTCTGCATCCAGCAGCAGCCTTCTCCTCACTGAGCTGAGGGCCCTGCCTTTTATCCTTCCTGTCCCACTGGAAGCTCCGCCCCTCTGTTGCCAGGTTGGTCGGTCTGCCGGGCCTATCACGGTCTGCCTTCCTGGTTGCTGGGAAGACTGGATGACTGGTCCTATCACTGTCCGGCCTGGTCGTTTCAGCCCTTCCTCAGGCTCAGGCTTGGAGGAAGGCCACTGCATCTTCCTACACACACATATCCCTATCCTAGCACAGGACCACCTTGCCACAGAGTACATAAACCAGAAGGGATACTTCTCACTGATGTTGCAGGCCCTTGTGACTCACAAGGGACGTTTCACTGGCATCAGTGTGGAGTGGTCTGGAAAGGTGCATGACACACTCATCTTTAGGAACTCAGGCCTGCTCAGAAAGATGCAGGTGGGCACTTTCTTCCTGACCAAAAAATAAATATTGGCAATGTTGAAATGCCCATAGTGATCCTGCATACCCCTTGCTCCCCTGGTTAATGAAGCCCTACACTGGGCACCTGGACAGCAAGAAGGAGCATTTCAGTAATTGGCTCAGCAAGTACAGAATGGTGGTGGAGTGTGCATTGGCCACTTAAAGGCAAGATGACGCAGTTTGCTCAAAGGATTGCAGAATACCTACATGAGAGTTTCCTGGAGGTATCCACGGAGGATTCTCAGAGCATCCCTGTGCACATAACTAGTCTGTTCCAGGGGTAACCCTCTGCTTAAGTAGACAAACACCCAGGACGCCCATCCTCACAAAAACACAAACTTTTTTCCCCCAAGAAATAAGAAGCTGGACTGAGGCTATAACCATAGAAATGCGATTTGCTACACACTCACCAGATGTGCCTTCCATGGCATCTTGGTCAGTCACACTGTCCTGCATCCAGCGGGGCAGCTCTGGGGCAATAAACAGGTCCTGGCTCTCAGGGAGAATGGATTCCCCACTCACTTGCCCCCTGGTCTCCTCATCCTCATCCTCATCCTCCTTGTCCACAGAGTCTTCCTCATTCATCCTGGACTGGGATTCTGTGGAGGTATCTATGCTGCGTGGTGGTACAGTGATGGGGTCACCACTGAGAATCACATGCAGCTCCTCATAAAAGCTTCATGTCTTTGGTGACTAGCAAGAATGATTGTCTGCCTCCCTAGTTTTCTGATATTCCTGCCTCAGCTCTTTGATTTTAACATGGCACTGCTGCACATCCTTGTTGTGGCTCTTCTCCACCATACCATGCGATATCTTCTCAAAGATATCCAAATTTCTTTTGGTGGCTTGGAGCTGAGCCAGAACAGACACTTTGCCCCACAAGCTGATGAGACCCAAGACCTCAGGTTGACTCCTTGCTGGAGCACGTTTGGGGCATGCAGTCACCAGAAGCAGTTCAGCTACAATGTTCTCTCCACGTTGACCAAACAGGAAATGGGAATTCAAACTTTCGCGGGGCTTCAGGGGAGGGGCTGTTTCCTGTTCACATGGCTGCGGTGCTGCAGAGTGCAAATGTCCAGAGCAGTCACAAGGGAGCATTATGGGATACCTCCCAGAGGCTAATGACATCAATTTATGTTGCTCTCTGCCTACATTGACACTCATTCGACCATGCAGTTTGTCTTCAGCGCTACACTACTTGCAGAGGTGGTTTAATTAAATCGAATTTTACCGCGATTTAGGTCGGCAGAACTGACATGCCAGTGGAGACGCATACTTTATGTGGTCAACATAAGCTGCATTCTATCAACCTACATTGTCAGTCTACACCAGGCCCTATTTCAGGTACAAGAATATCTATTTAAAACTACTGCCCAGTACAGTCCCTATCTGAACAATATGTGCTGCAGCTGAGGTCCAGACAAGAAATGATTTAATCTATATCCCAAAGCTAGGACCAAACTTTTTCCATGGTCTTTGATTCACTATTATTTTATTTGATTTTATTATTATAAGTCTCTGCGATAGCCAACAAATCCCAAATCAGCACCACTGAGGCACATTCCTTGAACTTAAATGTTTTCCTTAGGCAACATTCATCTGCTAAGATCCACCTTCCAATTTCTGAACTTGCACTGAGCTTCCTTTTGTCCCAGGGCTTTCCACTGCTCATAACTGTTTGGCCAGTAAAATCACTAACCCTTGAATTTTAATTGCACAAAGATATCTATCTCTATTGCTGGACAAAACTGAGATGTCGTCATTTGCTCTAAAAGGTCGGTGCTATTCCCTACACAATAAATATTTGTTTAAAATACACAGTGTTTTATGCATTACCTTAATAACACGAATGCTGTTTAACTTTTGACTCCAAGGCTGATAGCTACTTTCAGTAGCCTGTAATAACACAAGGCCCATTTTTCCATTAGGTGTACTCCTGTGCGCAAACTAATGCCTCATGAAAACAGTGCATTCATTTAAGTGGAGGCCTGTGACAAGGGACTTTTACCTGCTGTTCTTTAACAGACATGTGGATAGAGGTTTGTTGCTGTATTTCCTCCCGGAATATCTGGCTGTGAGAGAACGGCTGGCTCTTGAACCAGAACAATTACAGCCTCTTCTCCCTCAAGGGGCTATCTTCAGAGCACGTCTGTGTTGGAGTTTGTTTTCTCAGGACTGTATTTTACCACAAAGTAATCATTCGACTTGTGTGCTGTTGCCCATCCCTGCTCCACTGCATCCAATTTAGCTGTATTCAAATGGGACAAAAGTTCATTATCTGTAAACTCTACAAAAGGAAATGCAGCTATGTGCTTGTGAAATGTATCTGTAACAGTCCATTTAATGCGCGGCACTTACACTGGAAATCACTGTAACCATCCGCTTTGCTTTCCGATGGTCCCAGGCTCCTGCAAGTTCGTTCTATTATTCTCTGGCCTGATTGTACTTGTGCCTGTCCAGAGTCTGTTCCCTTAAGGCTGCGGCTGTGTGAAACATGAAAAGCAGAGTATAGTCAGCCCCAGGAAGTACAGGATCTTGTAATAATATTGTGTTTAGCTCTGTGAAATGGGTCACTGCCACTCTGTTAAGGCAAGAGCTGTGTGAATAGCTCACTGCCCAAATTAAAAGGAGCCTTCGTGGTCCATCACTCATGGCTTCAGATGGCAGGTAGCATAACCGTTCTTACTACTGGGTAGCACAACCTGCTGAGACGTGTAATTAGAGGGTGCCTTGCTTTACCTTTGTTCTCAGTCATGGGTTCGGGGTTGTTATAAATGTGTATGGGTAGGGTTTTGTGGCCTGCCTTGTGCAGGAGGTCAGACTAGATGATCATATTGGTCCCTTCTGACCTATGAGTCTATGAGTCTATGAGTTCTTTTATATCTCCAGATAATCGAAGAGATAATAGGGCCAGATCCAATGCCCTTTAAAGTCACTTAGCATCTTTCCACTGACTTCAGTGAGCTTTGGATCAAGCGCTTATTCTGCAAACTCAGAAGACTATTCCCTTTAACCCACCACAATCTATTTCCTCCTACAGTGACTGTATTTCTTTCTCAGGGAAGCCAGAAAGGAGAAGGCTGCAGTACCTAAGGGCAGATTCATTGATTTTAGATTCAGATGCTCAGCTGCTGGAGGAGGGTTTTAGTGGTGAGAATGAAGGAGGAGTGGATTGTTTTCAACAGCATTGCAGAGGAGAATTTGGCAGGATTTCGTGAGGATTTAGTTTTGATTTGAAGGGAGGAGGAGAGATGGGGGTGTGGAAGGACGTGGACGTTGGACCAGAGGGTGTGTTCTGGAGTGGTGGTGGCAATAGAAGAAAGAGATATTCTATGCATGGTGCTTGTACGAGGTTTCTCAGGAAGCTGACATTGGCAGATGCTGGATCATCTTTTCAGGATTACAGTTATAATCCTGCTGTACAGCACCTTGAGAGGGAAAAGCTATTTCTCTGGCTGCTAGTTCTTTTATCCTTTGACATTTGTTTCCCTGGGTCTCACATTGTATGTAAAGTGGCTGTAAGATATTTCTCCTGTCAATACATCCTGATTTAATAGCACAGTATGTGCACTTCGCTGATTATGTGGATATTTCCTGAAGTAGCTCGGCAGTTCAGTTCCAGCCACACACTTGGCACATTGGCAAAGAATCCTGCTATTAAAGTTACTGCTAATCATTCAGTGGATACTGTTCCTTGTTCTGGAGTCCTGTGTTCTTGTTGGTAGTACACAACATGTCCTCCAGGTTAATTTTATGCAGAAAGGAATGACAAGGATCTTTCTATGTCACCTATTTATACATATTCTGTGTTTTGGACAGTGCATCTTGAAAAAAAATCCTTCGTTTTGTTTTGCTTTGCAAACGGAGTTTATTTTCTGATAAAGACTACATCTGAATCATAGGTGATTTCTTTCTACCAGCGACTGCATTCTTATTGCCAAGGAAGAGTTGTTTTGTGCTGAGTCATGCATAGACTCAAGAACCTGAACTTCACTACATGAGAATAAAACTCTTAAAAACCACAGCTGCTTTTGACTACAGAAACTATGTAAACTGCAGCATCAGAAGCAACTGAGAATTATCTAGTCCTGAGCCCAGCTGTGAAAATCAGGGCCTGATGTTGTATCTTTCATCTGTCTGCAAACATAAGTAACTCAGTATGAGTCAGGGTTATAGAATGATGTATAGTTTTCCTTTTGAATAGGGAAGTGCCAGTATGATTTAGAATTTTCCAGTATGAATTTATTTTAATGTATCAGGTAATGCAGTGTTTTCTTAATACTTACAATCTCTGCTCGGATACGTAGGGCGTGCTCTCAGAGGAGGCATAGTTAAACAGTCTGCTGAAAACGAGGGCTGTCGGACCCAACACACCTTCCCTTTTGTTCCACCTGTAGTTTCATAAAAACTGAGTGCGCGTAAATCGTGTGACTGCCCCAACCAGTGTCAAGGAAAACCCAAATTTGGTCTTGTGACCCTGCTTTCAGCAGAAACGCTAAGCCCCTCCTATGTTTCTACATGCAGATGTGGTATTCTGTAATGAGCACAGGTTCTTTTTTGACAGCCTAATTAATATTCATTATTCAACAGGGGAGAAAATGCTGAGTTGTTTATCATTGCTTCATTAGTTTTAGCCAAATACAGGCTAAACATAATTAGTCCTTTAAACTGCTGTGGCAGGGCTAAAATATTATAGGAAAAATGGATGCCTTTAAGAATGTTTTTGAAACGTGACCTCTGGGTCTTAGCAGGTGAACATGAAAAAGGATATTGCTGTCTTATGAGCTAAGCCCTGCTTGCTTATAGGTTTTCAGAGCCCTTGCCTGGGAGTCTTCTGCCCTGGTATATTTAATTTCTCTGGAGAGAGACTGGCACGTGACA
Source organism: Mesoclemmys tuberculata (assembly GCA_007922155.1). Lineage (NCBI taxonomy): Eukaryota > Metazoa > Chordata > Testudines > Chelidae > Mesoclemmys > Mesoclemmys tuberculata. The sequence continues at coordinate 2,748,119 of ML675630.1, read as the reverse complement.
TTCTGTGTATGGAGGAGTTCTGTGTTTGTGCAGGTGTACGAATGTAGTGCTAGTGAAAGTGCCGGATTGACAGCCTTGGAGAAAGAAGCCCTCTGTTTATCTGCACAGCATGAAGGCTGGAGGGAGTGGCAGCCTGGCTCATGTGGCTCTGGGGGTGTGTGGTGCAGTCTGGTGTTACCTAAGGGTTCTGAAGTTGCCTGAACACCCTGCCCGAGGAGGATGCTGTCATCAGGATTTACACGTTAGGGAACAGCTAAAAATTTAAAGAGATGTGCTTTTAAAAGGATCCCCCCACTCCTCTGTAACCTTCTTGTATGCCTGATTACTACTACTACAATAGGGAAAGGGAAATCAGGGAAATATTTCCCCTTTTTTGTTCACTGTATTTTCAAACTTCAAAAAATTTCAATCAGGTCAATGAATGAGCCAGAGAAGGGATTGGCTGCAAGCTTGGCAATTAGGACCACTTAGGTAAATGTATACAATGAGTTCCACTAAGACTGACAGGTACCCTTATCCCCATTTTACAGACAGCAAACATGGCTTGCACGAGTTCACCACAGTGTATCAGTGGAACAGCCAGGCAGAGCCCCTGGAAATCTTGACTCCATGTCTCCAGATTTAGCCATCTGACCACACTTCTCATGTCCTACACACTAATTAAACTCATTAAACCTTCTCCATCCACTAATAAAATTAGCGCTACACAGAACTGGTCCTTCCCAGCAGATAGACCAGTGAGCCCACATGTAAGCAAAGGCCTTCCCAATGATGTTCAAAGGAAAATGTCAATTACTTTCATCTAACATTTCCTAGGCAGAAAAAAGTCAGGTCATCTGTCTCTTTCATTGGAGCTTGGTCCAAAAATAAACACATATAAAATGCAGCAGAAGAGCAAGTCAAAGCCTAGACTCTGCCTTCCAGATCCATTCACTAACTACAAAATGCTTTCATTTTAGTACCATGCTATCCCATAATTGATATTGGATACCTCTCAGAATGAGCCTGATTTAAATGTACAAATGTTTCTCTTTCTCTTGAAACCCTGCTGGCTGCGAGACACCTAATTAACGGCAGAGCTTTCAAAGTCTCCCTAACAAATGCATCCCTGTGTTTCTTAGCACAAGGACTCTCATTAGAGAAGCTGTGCTTGGTGATTATTTATACCCCTTCTATAATTAAAAATTCTGAAAGCTAATTACAATTATCCATCAGTTTTTCAACATGCCAGGACTGGAGATCTTACCCTTCTTTAGTGCCATTGTTCACTCCCTCCCACCCTTCACCCCCCCCTCCCGCCCTCGCTTTCCAGTTTCCAATCTCTTTTTCGGCTGCATTTCTCCTGCCCGTTCTCAACAGGGTGGCACTTCAGGGCTTTGTGTTTATTAGCTTTTTATATATTTCCTACGGTTCAATGTTGCCAGCAATGGTGTTTGTTTTCATGGCTGAAGTTAAAAGGAACGACAATGATTATTTCTAATGCCTTAGAAAGTTGAATAAATATCCAAGGCATAGATATGAATGTTTAAAAAACCTGTGTTAGCATAACATTAAGGTGAGGAATTGAGAAACCACATAATGCAAAAATTAAAGTTCTCAAAGTAATACCAACTCACCCACATCGCACATGCTCCTTAGATTTGGGCCTATTACTTATGTTCCTATGACAAACTAAACATTGCATGCAGTGTTGTTGCAGCTGTGTAGGTCCCAGGATATTAGAGAGACAAGGTGGGTGAGGTAATATCTTTTACTGAACCAACTTCTGTTGGTGAGAGAGACAAACTTTCAAGCTTACACACAGCTCTGTGTAAGCTCGAAAGCTTGTCTCTCTTACTGACAGAAGTTGGTCCAATATAAATGCATTTCCTGCCTTTTGTGCATTTATGTTCTTTACTGAGACTTTGTATTAATGGGGAATTATGCATTTTCCTTTCTTTTTTTCTTTCTTCATTTGTTTTTTAGCAGGATAAAATGAGAAGGGGAAACAAAAGAGTTAACTGCAGTCTAGCTGGAAGAGACATAGCAGAAATACCTCAATGAGCATCCTTTGCAAAGGAGAAGAGATGTAGGTGGCCAATAACAACAACTCAAGCGACAGCACACGTGTAGCTGGCTAGCTCCACCAGCCATTTTCCCTGTGGGGGTGGAGGAATGCACAGCAGCTATGGGAAATTAAAAGTCAGGCCTGTTCCAGTCGTAGAAGCCATAAAATAGCTTTTACCACTGCAGAAGCAGGGGAGGAGGTTGCCTGCCTTAGGAAGTTAATCCCTTTGAATCCTCTCTTCCTCCTATTTTCTCCTGGTCCCTCTTGAAACTCCTCCCTCCTATATTCCCCATCCGTTTGCCCCTAGACATCAGCAAAGCTCTTCTCCCCAGAATAGCTGCCATGTGATTTGTTTATAAATCCAAACTGGGAGGAGGTGCTGAGCGGGTTAGGGTTATCCCAGTGAAGGGAAGGTGATTACAGAATATGATGGTTGCCTTGGGGAAGAGAGAGGGAAGAATGTGGAGGCGAGGAGATGAGAGAAAGAAGGGAAGAGACGTGACAAAAAAGTATTTTAACTTGTTCTAGACTTTGCTTTCAGTGGGAAGGGTAGACTGAGCATTTCTTTTGCTGTGATCACTGCTTTATATCCATCCATGGGTCCTGTCATCCCTGGAAAATGAAGCTAGAGGTTTGTGAGCAGTTTTGTTTCAGAAAAGGACAAGGAAATGTTGGGGGGTATCTTGAAAAGAGGGTAAGAAGAAATCTATTTACCTGGAAAGCTTTGTTTCTCCAATTAAATAGTCCACAGACATGATTTTACCATTCACGTGCGTATCAGAAAGCTGAAGTTGTTCTGTGTCATTGTTTCCTATAGTGCATTTCAGAGTCGCGGAATTTTGTCTTTTCTATACTAACTAGGGATCATGAAAAATTATTTTAGAACAGAACAAGATCCCATATACTGAAGAAGTCATAATCTTAATATGAACAGCTTTAAATATCCTTACTAATGGGCTCATCCTTTAATTTCCTGAAGCAATGACAGTTTCTCCAGATTGTATATCAAACCTAAGATGGGATCTGTCACTAGATGGCTGAATTATATTTCATTCGTTATTTTTATCAGCTCCATTGACTTATTTATTACAGTTAAAGTCTCTGCTGTCTCCTGTCCTGCGTGTACTTCGGCTTTTCTCAGCGGGAAAATATGATCGTTTATACACCCACTGTCACAGCGCCCCCAGAATTTTAGCCAATGTCTGAAGTTTAATTTTGAATGAAACTTGATAGATAAAGCTTTATTCATGCCATGGTTAATGAAGTCCTTGGCATTCCCTGAAGAACAATCTCTCTGCTTATAAAGGGCTTTCCCTCAGATTCATTTTTGAAGAACAAAGTGCAATTTTCATATTTAAATGGCAGAGGTAAGCCATGTTAATGGCCCAGTCATGGTGTTATCTCACTATATTTTTTAATGAAAACAATGAGATCACAATCTATGTGTGGGCTGAGAACTAGTGCTGGGTGGGACTTATCCTGAGCATGAATTAATCTCACACTATCAGTTGTATCAGCTCACTGTGCATTTTCAAGGTTGTTGATACTCAGAGATCATGCCAGCCTTGTGCTTAGATATGTTGCTCTTCCGGCATATGCTGTTTCAGCCTGCTGAGAACTCAGCCCGGAAGGAGCACATCTCTTTCACAATGTTTGCCTCCAGCTGTAATACACAGAGCCAGAGACACGCACAGAGCGTGGTACCAAAACTGCATCCTCTTATCTCTCCCCTGCCCCATGTCCTCAGGGGCAGCTCCTCTGGTAGTGGAACTTCTGCTGTGGGAAAGCTTTATTTGATACCCAGGGCTCCTTTGGTGCTCACCTGATGAATGATGCTCACTGAATTGGGCAGATTGCACGACAAACTAGAGTAAATCCTGGGCAGCTTTGGAACAGCTCCCAGGTACTTCGTCAGGTGCCTGGCTGGCTGTGGGCCCCCGGTGGAGCGGGGCTGCGGGTGGCATGTATTGCCACACCCCACTGTAGCCAGACGTACTGTGGGTGGAATTCCAGGGTGACTCGCCTATGCTGTTTGGGATGTAAACCTCTTGTGGTCATTAATTGCCCTGCCGCGCTTTCAGCAAGAGTTAGGAAATTATCGCCAGTCTGCTGGCCAGTTTCCTACGTGGTGTGACGGGGTCAGGCCGGACGGCTATGAAAAAGTACTAGAAGGCATGTATATTAGCCCCAGGCTCAAAAAAGCCCTATTCCCTGGGTAATTCAGCTGGGGCTGATTAGGCAATTAGGCCACCTGGGGCTGCTTAACTAATTAGACCACCTGGGGCAGTTTAGGCAATTAGGACACCTGGGGCCAATTAAGGAGCCCCGCCCCAAACACTTAAAAGCCTGCAGGGGCAGGTAGGCAGTGTGGGATGTGGAGTTTGGAGAGAGGAGGTGTGGAGGACGGAGGTTGGAGTTATAGTTTGGAGTCACAGTTACAGTTTATAGCCTTGGAGGTTTGCAGCTCGAAAGCCTGCAGTTGGAGTTAGCAGCTTGGAGCTGGCAGGCTGCCGCCTGCAGCCTACAGAGGCTTATAGCTTTCACTGTTACTACCGTAACGCTGGAGGGCGGGACACCTGGCTGGGGAAGCAGGAAGCGGACCCCGGACTACCCCAAAGGGAAGGTAGCAATACTCAGGGGCAGAGTGGGCCCCGGCCCCTCCCTCAACCCTTCCCCAGCTGCACCACCGGCCAGGCCGGGAAAGCGCAAGACCCACGAAGGCGAAATATCTCACCCCCCCACCCCCTCTACCCTGTTACAGTGGATAATTACATTCTGTTGAGCCCATTTCTTCCTCTCCTCTCCTTTGGCTATATTATTCTTCCTCCCTTTCTGAATCAAACTCCTATGTGGTGTCCCTGTACGGTGTTACAACTCACTCAGAGGAGACAGCCCGTCAGTTGTGGGTGAAATAATCGCTATGCTGAGCGAGCTTGTAAAAGCCATCCGCATTCCTCTGCAGAGGGAAAGCACTGCATGAATAATATTACTACTTGCCCAAGCCCGGAGCATCTTATCCACCCGCTTACTCAGGCACAAACGCCATGGGCTGGCATTTAGAGAGACAAGGTGGGTGAGGGAATGTCTTTTAGTGGATGAACTTCTCCAGACTGGGCTGGAATTGTCATAAGCACCTAAGTCACGCAGGAGGCATCTAGCAGGACTTGTGCTCCTAAATCCTACCACATGGGTTTAAGCCTGAATACAAACTGAATCAAGGCCTCAGGATCTGGAGCATTATAAATAGGAGACATTATTTAGTAAACCGTAACTTGACATTTTCTGTTGGTTTGGAAAAGCTCCCTCTCTTGCCCCCCGTCCTCTCACATATAGATTCCAGGGCTGCATCTGCCCTCAGCAATTCCTATTTCCGTCCCCTACATTTATATATATCTCATAAGTTTTACAGTGAAGTCTCAGCTGGTTTGATGCTGTCAAATAGGCTGGACACCATCTGCAAACCTCACATGCTTCCCTGTTATAGTGGATTTCAGGGCATTGCACAGCTGGGCAAGAATATGAATTGCCTGAAAATGTTTGGTGCCCTCCACCCAACCTCAGTTTGAGGGATGGAGAACGTTTTTAGCAGAGCGAGATAGCAGAGCGTAGCCTCTGCTCCAGGAAAGGAGCTGCAAGGATGGAATATGTTCACACATGCAGCATTGCAAGTATCTCCTGAGACACGGCAAGAGCCAGACTTAATATATTTAATGTATTTTGTACAGACTATGCCAGTCATTAGAAATGTACTTCTTCTGTCATTGCTCTGAGGCAATCATGGTGAAGAATGTGTCCTCGGAGTAGATAGGGAAAAATTAGAGTGCCCTAAGCTGAATTGGTCAGCCAAAAATAATGTACTACTTTATCCTTGGAAGGAAATTAGCCATTTATTGGAGGACAGAAGTTCGTGTAATAGTTAAAGCAATGTGACATTTCCATACATTAAAAAAGTGTGTGTGGAGGGCATAATTCAGTGTATAAATCATTGATGCCTCCTATCAGAATCCTTCATGTGTAACTCGAGCCTGCAGTCAAATGAGAAATGGTCTTACAGGACCTCTGCAAGAGAGCAAAACAAACATCTGGACTCCCATAGTCATGAATGGAGACTTTGGGCTAAGGGCAGCTCAGGTTCTCAGCTGCTGCTAACTGCTTGGGGCAATTGTTCTGCATGCAAACCCTCCACTGGGCAATGCAGGGTTAATGAGCTAATTTGGGCTCACGTGGCACCTGTGGGCAATTTCAGACGTGGAGGAAGGACCCATCTCAGCGGGTGGCAGAGAACGCAGGAGGAGAGCAGGTCTCTAGCCCTGAGCTCCTGGACAGGGCTGGATAGAGGCAAGAACTACTCAGACTCCTGCCTGAGGGAAGGGAGGACCTGTTGCAAAGACCCTCGTGAAGGACCCTTTACGCTAGCCGCTCAGGCCACGATTGCCACCCAGCAGTTCACTTGAATAAGCAGAGAAAGGACGTACTAGCTCGCAGAGGGGCCTGTCCCCCAAGCTTCCGATTGGGGGAAACATCCAGCACCCCTGATTGGCTAAGGAGCTCTATGGAAATGAGAAAGTAACACTGACGTTGTCTGAGTGCCTAGAGAAATCACTGGCTGGATGCGACTATGGACCCCTCCTGTTCACTTGACTCCGGGTTCCTGCTTCCCCGTCTGCTCCTGTCCTCCACTCCCAGTTCCTGCTTTCCTGCCTCTCTCCAGGTCCCTGCTCCTATACCTTATCCCAGATGCTGTCTCAGGTTGTGACCTTGGTCTTGGCAGCTGACTCTGACCCTGACCTTTGGTGCAACATCCTGCACTGTCTTCAGTTCTTGCCTTTTGCTTGGTACCAGGTGCTATCTTTTGGGATGCCCTCCTGCTCTGGCTTCTAGGTCTAACCGTCAATGCTCTGGTCATTGCACTTTAAAGATTGACCCTGGATCTGGGATCTAGGAATCTCTAAATTCCACTCAGTTTGACAGTGGCTGTGTGGCCTTGCACAAGGCAGTTTGCCCCTCTAACTCCACTTTCTGATCTGCACCAAGTGGCCATTCATACAGACCTCCCTTTTGGGGGTTCATGAGGATCAGCTGCTTAGTGTCTGGAAGTGTCTTTGAATGTGTAAATTACACAAATGCTAAGTATAGCTGTTACTAACCTAGTGATCCTACCGATTCCTCATCAATGTTGGGCCATGCAGGCTGCCATTGTCATCATAGCTCATGTGTGCCGAGCAGTTGGCACTGACTTCTTGCGTAATGATCAGTATAACTGAAACACTTGCTTTGGAAACAATAGAGGCAATAAAACAAAGGGTTTTCAAAATAGATGTAGGTGAGCCAAACCTGAACCCAAACTCCTCTCTCACATCTTTCCCCCTATTTCTGCTTTTCTTCAGGGGTAGGTCTCCTGGAAGATGGCATAGCAATATGATAAATACTTGCCCCATGCTGCTATCTGCCTCTGGCTAGAAGAGGAGAACGCAGCCTGTGGATTTGGTATGAATTCCTGCTCCTCTCCTATAACCTGTTCTCTCATGTTCTGCATCTGAGAAATCAAACTGACAAACGCAGTGCCTAGGAGAGATCAAAAATGTCAACTACGGCAGAAATTATTTTTGTTTTTAATAAATGGTAAAAAATCAGAGTGATTTCCATTGCAATGTAATTACAATGAGCTGCCAACACCAATGTTTTACTGCAGATGGTCAGGGATTCTAGTGCTTTCGCAAGGCAACCCATTGTCTTCAGGTGGATGCACCATTAAATTCTGAAATGGGGTCGATGAACTCTCCTTAACCTGGAGCTACAAGCAACACTGACTCTAATGCCACACTTGAAAGGCAGAGTCCTCGACCACATTTGCCTGAGAGGAGATGCAGTGACTGTTTCACTGGTATAGTGGCTATTGATTTCAGGAATTACTTCAGCTGATAAGGGGTAATTGGTTGCAACTAGACTTTTATTTTATAGTCTTTTATTATTAGTATAAACCTCCCTAAGCAAATATATAAGTTCCTATCACCTCTATTCCATAGAGAACAAAAGCAACTGTGATCGAGTGTTCAGCACACACTAGCCTAAAAGGGGTTAATGAGGCTGAGAAGGGACCAATGAACTGGATAAACCACAGCTGAGGGGAATTAGGTGGACTAAGTAATCCCCTGAAGGATGATAGTGCCCAGCTGAGAAGGAACATCTAGGGTTAATAGAAAGCCAGAAAGCTGACAGCAGAAAGGGGCTGCAGAGAGGGAACATGTAGTTACTCCCTGGGCATTAGGGAAACCAACCAACCAACCAACCAACCAACCAACCAACCAACCAACCAAC
>ML675630.1:2709787-2739744 GCA_007922155.1 Mesoclemmys tuberculata | reverse complement strand
AACCAACCAACCAACCAACCAACCAACCAACCAACCAACCAACCAACCTAGGGGAGAAGGTGAAGGAAAAGGCTCAAGGAAATATCATCAATATTTAAGATGGTGCAGAGCTTGGTTACTGATTAGAAGGTCCCTGGGCTGGAACCCAGAGTAGAGGGTAGGACTCGGTTCCTCTACCAGCCACTGGGGAAGTGGCACAGTCTGGGCAGTGGATAGGAAGGCTGCTGGGTTTCTATGGAAAGACCTTGATGTTCTTGAAGGGGAAGACTCCAGTGCCTTGGCCAGAGAGTGAGAGAGAGGCAGCAGGGCATGCAATGAGCAGCAGATGCGGGTGTTGGACCTGAGGAGACCTACTCCCCAGAGCAGCCAGGAGGAGGCACTCTAACAGTAAGTGGACCCCATGACAGCAGTATTCAGTTTAGACAAGTATACCATAGCTCTTACTTCTACTGACATAGGTAGGTTGAGGTGCTGTCTTGCTTCAATAAGAAGAAACACATTACAAGGGTCCCAGTTTGATTCTCTTCATGGATACCTTCCAAAACACTCAGGACAAAGGTGCTGGGTGAGAGATTTGGCTAATGCGTCGCTCTAATACTAGGCCATGGGTTGACATATATAATAACTTTTCTCTGACTTCTTGCGCCCTGAACTTTTAACCAAACTTATCATGCTGTGACTAATGGTTCAAGATCATTATCTTCACTTCTCTAGCCCAGAGAGAGGTGGGTGTTTTGTTGCAAGATGTAGGAGGTATGACCTAATGCACTCAATGGGAAAAGGCCAATAGCAGAATTCAGATTGTAGATCTATTACAAGACTTTGTCCTGTGTCTCTTTACGGCCATGCAGAGCTCATGATAAGTGCTTTCATTCCACACTTGGCATGCTATAGAAATGAAAGTCTTTATTGTGCTGCAGTCTGCTAGGAAAGCAGATCTTCACAGTCAGCTGGACTGCAGCTGTGTTTATCTTACTACATAAACTTAAAGCCCTTCCAGGCTTCCTAGGGATCTGTTCTCATAATGTCACTGTGGTGCAAAGAGAACTGATGTGCATCAAGGTGGGAACATATACAATCCCTTCTTTGTTTTCTCTTCCCTGGAGCTGAAATGATAGCATACTCACTCAGTAATGAACGGCTTGGAAAAATGGAGTTGCATCACTTTTATGTTCAAATGAAAATTCTTGTAAGGGCTATAAATGCTAAATCAGGTGGATGCTTGTATTCATTAAATTTTGTGGCCCACTGGCTCCGACCAGGGAGTGCATGATGTAACGCAAGAGGGATGCATTCACTCACCTTTGTGCCACTGCAATTTTGGGAAAAAAGTGTGATGGGTCAGCTTCCAGGTGTGAATTAGAGCAACTTGAATTTATGTAGGCTGCCAAAGGGCCATTACTGCAGCTGGGTAATGCTGGGGTGTAGAGATGCCCCAACCAGGCCTCCTGTTCTGACAGCTTGGAAGAAAGAACAATACAGAAGTCATGGTGGTACTACATTCTCATGGCTCCCCCTACACCAGGGTGCTCGTCCCATATTAACGCTGGCTAAGCATCCCTGGTATAGGAGTCAGCTGTTCACCCTGTCATTGTTATTGCCCATCCGAAGCTGCTCCAGCCATTAGACATTTCTCTCAGTTCCTATGAATAGTTAAACTAACGTGCAGGGTCTCAAGTCTCACTTTTTACCTTCCTCAGGGATGGTTATGCTATTTGAATATGAAATGAGGAACAATTCTAGCACATTCATCCCAGTTCATAACAAGTCAGATAAATAATTCTAGGACATGTTGGGGGGAGAAGATCTCTTTCAAGTTGTCTTTTTCTTATTTGATGTAAAGCAAAATCACTTCCGCTTGAGTTTGGGACTTTGGTACCCTCCTCTTTCTCTCCAAACTATTTCTCAGGAATTTCTCATATTTGTCTGTCTAGATCAATTTCCAGGGCACATGTTGCCATCCGGAAATGATTTATTGAAGAGACTCTTCAACAGCCAGACTGCTATGTGGGGCATGTATGTTGATGTTCCATGAAGGGAGATGCAGATGACTCAGACAGTCATAAAAGAATGAGGCTGTAGCTGGGAAAGACTTTCACTGCACCCTCTGGAAAACAAAGACATCCAAACTTAGAGAAAAAACATCCCCAACAAACAGAAATGATCTGGAGGTTCTCTTCATGTCTGGGATGCTGTTTTGCTTTTCAGTGTTAGGACTGGATTTAATCCATCTTTCTATGGCTAAGATTATCATTATTAATTAACAAACCTGGATTGCAATAGCATCTCAAGGCCTCACTGTGCTAGACAGTGTATAAAAATAATACATGAAATTCCCTGTCCCAAAGAGCTTACAGTCTAAAAGATAAGACATACCATGGGCTGTAACAACCAGGTAGAGTGAGGTCAGATCAGGGTAACAAAACTAATACTCTGTTCTGAGATCCTATCTGTGTGCATGATTCTTAGCCAGTTGAAGTTAAGTCTGGCTTAATTTGCCCCCCACCTAGCTGTTATTTAGTAAAAGTTTCACCCTTTGCCTCATTGCCCACAATGGGCGTGTGAGGGAGAGGATTTTTACACTGCAGCAATGTCTCAGCAAGGGAATTGTGGTGTAACAAGTCGGATACGGGCAGTGACTCCTTGTGATCATCTGGGCACATGACCAAGAGCTGTCACTCCTCATGGTCCCAACCTGGGTCACCAGCACCCTGGGAATGCTCACCAATAGGCCCTGGTCAGGAAGTCAGAGAGACTCCTTATCATCAGCCCTGCTGCTGCTTCCATGTCTTCTGCAATGTCAGGGTAAGGAGGACAACTCACTGCACAAAATTCCTGTCCGTGAGGGAGGCTATGAGTCCACGCAGTCCCATTCACGATGGGATGTGCATGTACCTCAGAGCGGCATGCAGAAATAAAAAGGACACGTGAGTGTGAGTGTGAGTGTGAGTTACAGATACACACACACACCCCTGGGGCTGAAGCTCCTGGTTGGTGTGGCCATGTTTTGCAGACCCTACCAGGACTCTGTCCTGAGCTGGATGCCTGCCTGCGCTGTGTTGGGTGAGAGGAGTGGCAAGTTGCTGTGCACATCATGCAGTTTCACACTCGGGTATTTACACTTGTGACTTCCTTTGCCTCTTCTTCCCTAAGGAGATGAAAATTGGCCCCTGAAATCCTGGCTCCCAGCCCGTCACTAACCCTGGCACTAGGGCACAGTACTGCCACGATCGTGCTCTCACAGCCCTTAGAATGGCTGCTGCATCTTTCCGAGCGTTAGGTTCAGGTGTCTCCATCATTCTGGTGGCCCATCACAACATGCACCTGGAGAAGGGGCGCAGGCTATTCCTGGTGGGCTGGACGCTTTGCAGCATCTCTCTGCCGGGGTGGGGCAAGTAAATGACTCCAGGCCAGCACACTCATTGCTCTGAACTGCTGCTATCAAAGGGTGGCTCCTGAGCACTGAAATTGTGTCATTTGGGGGGTAACGTGCACTGCCCTAGTGCCTTCTCTGACTCCTGCAGCTAGTCAGAGTGGACACGATTGTAGTGAGGTGACAGGTTGGTGGGTCTAATGTCCTGTTTTTCCTAGGTGGTGTGTGGGTTCTTCTTGATATCCAGTGGTCATGACATAGCCTCTGTCTGGATTCCTGCTTTGGGGCCTACAACAGGGGAGGGACACGTCTTTTCAGCCAGGCAGAGCCTGGGTGCCATTCCCTGCTGGGACAGCTGGCCTTTGAAAATCCCGGCGGATGAGCACACCTGCCTTACCTGCAGAACACGGCCACCTGTGAATATTGGCCCAAACTACAGAGCTTTGGAAGGAAGTATGTTCACCTCCTCTGCTGTGTGCCCAACCCACCTGCCTCACTGCAGGCTGAGAGTGTAAAAACTCTCTAATTAGAGCAATGCACTCGGAGTTCAGAACAGCCTAATTCATTATCCCTGTTCTGAAACGAAGTGGCAATCGAGATATGCAGAGGCTGAGATAAACAAATAAGGGAGTTAATAACTTGCTAGTCTGTTAATTGGCTATGGCAGTTTGGTCTGTTTGTAAACTGGTCACCCAAGGCCTCTTCCTCCACTTCTGTTTCAGTTCCACCTGTCACGAGGACTGTTAGATGCTAGCCTACATTAATTGGCTGTGGCCTTCTGACCTATTCAGACCGCAGCCTCAGAAAGATTCCTTTGCTTTGATTCCCAGCTCCAGGTGAGGGCCATTGTGCCTTTTTAGGTTTGGAGGAGCAGCCTCTCCAGGTTAAATGAGAAGGAAGCCAGCCAGCCCTCCAAACCACTCCATGCCTGTAGGGGGCTAATCAGGTTCTCTGAGGATACCAAGACCATGCTGACTCTTGCAAATGAATTGCCATGCGCTGGGCAGAGCATTTCCAGTTCATTTCCCTGTATTAGCCTTGGTCTGTGGATAAACAGGACTCAACAAGAGCTCTCTTGGTTGTGTTTTAATTGGGTTTTGCTGTAGTGTTAATTAGTAAAAGGGGATCAGTCTCAGACGCTCCTGTAATGAGAGCCTTCTCTGCAATTTTGATTGAAAGTGGGTCAGTCTGTATCACATTTCATCCCCCTCCTTCAAATAATTCACTCCATTGTTTTTTTTTTTATGTTGGTGGTGGGTTTTAATTTTAACTTTATTTGTAAGAGGCTGCTAATAGAATAAATGCTAACAAGGCTATTAAAAATCTCTGAAGTGAATAATTGATTTTGGGCTACCTTCTTAGTTTGCTTTCGCTGTTCTCATGGCTTTTTCTAATGAATCCAGGAATATCCTTTGCTTATTCCTGAAACAAATTGTGGAACCAGAATATTACGGCAGTGCTAACGAGGTAGCAGTTTTCAGTGATTAGACAGAGACATGGGATTCAAGTTGCCCCTGTTCTGTTGTAGGGACTGTGTGGTCTAGGACAAGTCACAACATATCCCAATGTTTCAGTTTACCCATCTCTCAAATGGGAAAATTGTACTTACCACCTGGTAGGGACTCTATTAGGTTAATTAACTGATGGACATTTGAGAGTATCAGATATAAGGTTACTTAGAAGTGTCATGTATTTTCATTATATAATTAACTTTCAAATGTATGCATTTAGTAGAGGAACTCCAAGCCATGTCTTGGAAGGGAAGGTTAAGTCGTTTGTTCCCAAAGCTTAATACCTAAAAACAATAAGAGTAAGACAGAGATTATGGTAACTATCAAACATTCCAGAAAGCTTCAAACCACAGAAGTGTTTTAAGCCACTTTTTTCTGTCCTCTAACTATCAAAATATTTCACTTTTCTCTTAATAGATCTGTCATTTTACTTGGAGTATCTTGTCCTATTGACACAGGGAACCTCAATTTCATAGCTATTAAAATCTCATTTTCTATACCATGCCCCTGAGAAATGCACCAACTTTCAAAGGGTAATTTATTTCTCTTCCCCCATTCCTTCCCTCCCCTCCCCCAATTAAATCCTCCCAAATGAGGAGAAGCACATGACAAAGTGGCAATGTCAAGAAAGTAGCCACTTACGCGGTCGATGTTGATATTTCTCTGTTCAGTGTCCTTCCAGGAGAGGAACATAAATACTCCTTAGATAAATTGCAATTTAGTAGCCATGGAGCATAAGCTGTATTTAAACAAGACAACTGCCATTTACTGATAACATATAAAGTATCTGCTCTCATGCTCCACATTCAGTGCAAGCAGAGCTGGAGAGTCAAGGTTATTTGTTTCAAACTTTCAGCTCAAGGACAAGGTTGAAATGTCTGCGGCATGCTGCGGTGAACAGGGCCCTGAGTTCATCAGACCCCTCCTCCCAGCCCCAGAAGTTGGGTTGGCATTGGGAACCAGAGCTGGAATGGTCCCCCATACTGCTAGGTCTGGAGTCAGGGTTATCCCACTAGCATTCAGCACAATGGCGAGATCAGGATGGAGGACAAGGTTGCCCACAAAGAAGCAGGTGTGAGAGAGAATGAGAAAGTGAGATGATTTTTCCCTATATCTTGTTCTCTCTTTTTTTCTCCATCCCTCCCTGGTCTCTTTGGCTTTGCAGCATGCATACAAACCCAGACCAGACTCCCAGTGAAGATGCGAGTACAAACCCAAGTCTTACAAACAACTTCACATTCTCTAGCTTGTTACCAGCTATGGTCCTGATGCAATTTTCTTCTAATTCTTTGGGGGACGTTTAGGTGACTTCAGTGGGAGCTGGGGTCAGTTCCTTCTGTTCTATGTTTGAAATTCATCTGGGATCAGAAAACCAGGGCGTTCCTTATTCTTCTATCCCAATTGTCTAGAAAGCAGGGTACTGCTTTTGCTTTTTGATAACCCAGTAGCATTCTCATTAGACAGAGGTTTCTCCATACTTATTTCATCTGAGTAAGAAGAGGAGGTTAGAATCAGAGCAATCAGACAGATTTAACGTGAGTGCTTTTGAAAGGCCTGTGTTGTGGGTAGCAGCTGCAGAGGAGGATGTGCTCTGGATTTGGTTTCATTCTGTACCATCTGTTTTCCCTTGGAGATTTTACATACATACCATGTATTATCTACCCGCCTATCTTCAGATGGGATAACAATAAATCAATAGCCTCTGAGCAGATAAGCAATCTTTATTACATTAAAAGAAAAATTAAGTCTCTAGGACCCATAGTTTCAAAGATAACTTTCAAAATGTGAACCAGATGTAAACCAATGCTACAATGTCCAAGAGAGCAAAACAGTAGCTCTGAGAGATGGGTGAGCTCTTACTATACGTCTCAAAGGAGTGCCTAGTTTGAAGGCTAGTAAGAGTTTAAATGCCAATATTATTAATTTCAATCCTGATCAAAGCATGTGAGGAGGAGGAGGAAAGACATTCCAAATGAATATCTGCATAGTCTGCTGTGAATGACATCTCATTTTCATTCATAAGTGGGTGGAGTTTGGGAGAATACCAGAGGTTTCTTTTTTCCAGCATGACCCTTAAGGAGGAAAATTTAAAATAACTTTTGCACACCCTGTGTGCAAGCGTCTGAGAGTTATACAGAGAAAGGCGTGAGACAAGCTGTTTAGGAGGATTCTTAGATGAATAACTGAATACGGGGCATTAAACAGAGCTAATGGGCACTGTGTTTAGCTGCTAGAAAAGCACTGTTAAAAAGTGAGCTCTAAACCATGGAAGGAGGTGGAAGCAATGTATCTTGACATATTTAAAAGTAACCAGTGTCCATGCACTCCAAAATGGACTGTAGGTAGCAATCGTGTGTCAATAGTGATGGAGCACTAAGTTTTTCTCCCCAATCTCTTACCAATCTATGGATGTATTAAGCCAGGCATTCAGTTCAATTTCAGTGTCATGCCCACTGACTGATTTACACCATCTGCTCAACACAATCACACACACACACACAAAAAGGAAGATAAACTAGAAAGCAATACTTAGTGAGGTATTGAGCGGGGCGGGGGGACAAATCTATGTGAACAAAGGCAACAAAATAACAAGTGGCGTTATACTAGCACATTACATCTTGGTATCAGCCCTGTGCTATTTATGGGACAAACAAAGCCACTTCCTGATAGCCAGACATATTTATTCAACTGCATCCCAGGCACTTTCAGCCTCTGTCCAATATGTGGCAGTGCACAAGTACAAACACACACACATTACAGCAAGCATCACAGTTTCAAATAGTCTGCCTCTTCTGTTTCTAGCATATACTAGACCGAGAGGCCTCTTCTTGGGTTAAAAGTGGGGATTTGTATTTCAGCAAAATCATCGTGCTGGTCTGATTGAATGGAGTTACAGTTTAATATTTTTAGTCATGATAACACTTTGTAGGACAAGTGCTTTCTAAACCCCACAGATAGAGTGGCATTTGAAAGGGAAAATTTAGACAAGATTCGTTACTGACACCAGGAAATGTCAAACATTTTATCAACTGTGTAAAGTGGCACGTTAGATGTCTTTTTTTCCCCCCTCTAAAGCTTGATTAAAATTCTTAAGTGCCTTTTTAATATTAATATAATTCTCTTCTATTTTCTGCTTGTTTGGTTATATGGAATAGCAAGAAACAGCACAATCACAGTGCTGGTAGCTGAGGAAGCAGCTTTGCTGAGGAATCAGAAAGCATACACTACCCTATAGGAGACGCAGAAGGACAACCTTTGTATGTATGAACATAATGAATACTTTTAATGGGTTGATGAGTAGGACGGCTGGTCTCATTGAAATCTGTGGCTGTGCACTCAGGACAAACTGATTTTTATGCAATTTCTAAAGGCCAAGTTTTGCTACCCTTACTCACCATGAATAGTACTTACTTATCAGACTTTTCCACCATGAGAATTGTCCCAGTATTGATCAAGTACAATATCAGCTCCACCAGTGACCATAACACTGGTTCGTGTAAACAATGCATGGGTGGGATGCTACCATTTTAACCACAGTGTTTCTGACACTGCTCTGAGCAGGTCTAGAGGACAAGGAGATAAAAATGCTGGTATCCCCTCTACATTAGCTACCCCTGAATGCACTGATCGAGCAGCCTCAGCGATTTAACAAATTTTGAAGGCTCCCTTGCAATCTTCAATGCAGATGCATGCCTTGAGTTCATCAGGAAAACTGATGTGAAGCAACACTTCTCATGAGGATGGGTTGTAGAATGAGGCTCAGTAGCACTCAGGGATATTTGAAATACCAACTTTCAGGTTTGGGAGTGGAGGGTGAGGTTGGCGGTCCTGTTCATAGTGGTCTGGGAGAAGAGCATTCTGGGTAATGGCATACAAAGCAACCCCTTTGCCAGTTTGCAGAGTGCTTTCCCACCAGGGCCAGCTGGTGCATTCACGTCCAGGTCTCCCAAGCACGCCTCACCCTTCTTGACCAATCATAGCCCAACGCTGTATCAGGTGGCATGATTGGTCTCCCCACAGGCTGCAGTGGGCCTGCTAATTGGCTGGAGCCACTATCCTCTATCTCCTCTTTTAGGCCACTATTGGTGAAGGTGACCATTTTTTTTGCCTCCAGAAGAGGAGCAAATATTTCAGAAGTGGCCATTGCCATAATCAGCTCTACCATCCCCTGGATGCCCAGCAGCATGGGGCCCCATGTGATTGCATTAACAATGCAGTCTGCCAAGGCACCTTGAGCTGCTGCCACAGCTGGATGTGTTCTGTCCCCTGTCTCCTCATCCCCAGGCTGGCAAGGACATCATTACCACAGTGAGGAACAAGAGATCCTGGGCAGGGAGTCACAGCAGCAGCTTCCCATCCTGCCTCTGCTTACAGCAGACTCCTTAGGGATGGAATGAAGCAACATTTTTATCTTACAATTGTGAGCAATTGACATTTTGCAAATAAATGAAGATGTCTTGGCAATTTCTAATTGTTTCCTCTGGGAGCTGGCTGGTGCCCATGATAAGGATGAGAATAACCTTTTGCAGAGGTTCTCAGATTTACTCACGTGAATAGAAATGTTTTTCAGACTATCTTATGAGTTTCCAGAGGGCTGTACTCTGTAGTGGTCATCTAAGAAATGGCACTCAAAGCTTTTATCTGTTTCTGTCTTGTGCCTGCTCTGAAATTCCTATTGATGCATTTATGCCTTAGAAGCATAGCTCTTCATCACTACTCTTACTGGGAAAGCTGCATTTAATTAAAGGCCAGTTTTATGTTGCATGTTCTTGTATTAATTATCACACCTTGCTTGGAGATTCAGACTGAATCAGTATCTAAATCCATGGTTTAACTCTGGAACAATAACATATGCCTGCATGGAAGATTTCAGATGAATTCCAGAGTTGTTGTTCCTTCTTCTTGTGGTCGGTGAATTTTACTCCAGCACAGGTGGGTAGCTTTGAATCAAATTATCCACTGGGAAAATGGAGAATTTGCAAGTTCTCACAAGATTCAGTGAACTCACGGATGCTGGTCACCACTTTCATGTTTCCACTAGCAAATTCCCTTTTTTTCCAAATGTGGGAATAACCAGCCTAGAGAACTCAAGTATTGTAAATCACAGTATGTGGAATTTCTTAGGAATACTTTGACCAGGAGGCAGCGTTTGCTTTCCTGACAAAGCTCCTATAAATGTAGCTGAGGTTCCCCTTTCTTCCATAGATCCCAGAAGAGCTATACAGTTCTCTGAGGCTTAAATTTCCTGAGATTTCTTTAAGATGTTTAGTTAGTTGGGGGAATATTGCATTTGGTTAACCAGTATAACAAATAAATGACTGGCAATTGTAATTCATGATGGGGCCATCCACAGAGATTTCCAAGGTGCTTATTACCTTTGTATCAAAGCAATAAATATCTATGAATAGCAAATGACACATATACCGGTAATTGTAATGATCACAATTCAAACAAGTCATTCATTACAAATAATTCCTTCTGTAATAGATACATCTGATGCTTAACCCATGCCCAATCTTGTGTCATTGGCTTAAGTGCTTCAGTGAATGCTCTTTTCACAGAAGGGTGTGCAATATTCCACAAGGAGGAAATTAATCCAGTTGTCTATGAAATATTATGTTTCTTATGTGTACAGCTGTTTGAATGGTTTCATAGATAGTTTGGAATATCATTAGTGCATTACCCAATGGGTATCAATGATAATATTAAACCATTGATAGATTTACAATTAGATGTTGTGGACAACAAATACTAAAGGTTGGAAGTGTAATTATAAGTTGCTATGAATCAAATGTGTTAGCACTGTTTAAACATGACAAACAACTAATCTTTAAGATGTCTGATGGTTTTTCAGTAATGCATTAGGCTAATCAGCATAGACAATAAGAGCTGTAGAATGTAATTTGTGATGAGGACAAATTTCATTACAGTGAAACAATGGTCATTGGTTATTGTACCCCTAGTGTACAAAAACCACTAGAGAAACAGAAGAAATCAATATACGTTTCTTTGTTACAAAGACATCATGATTAATACATGAAACCAGAAATAATTAAGCAAAGTATCAACATATGTGAATATGGCTGCAGAGCAATGCTTCTCATTTTCTACTCATCATATTAACAGAATATGGGCTTTTCTCATAGGTAACTGGATATATTTATTTCAATCTTCTAAGAATACATTTTAATGTAAAATTTTGTGCAGTGCTATCTCACTTCAATTTAGGCAGGTTTCCAAGCTGATTTAATCAGGGTATGAGCAACATCCGAGAAGTCCCCTAAATATTTGGCATTAGGGATTAAGTTCAAAGCTCTAGACTGAACTCTAATAGTTACCAATAAAAAAAGGAGTTTTGATTAAACTTTTCAACCCTTCTTTTTTCTTCAATACTCATTTTAATTCCATATGAATCTCCAGACCATAACGTAATGGACATGTTCATGTGTCTTCCTATTGTTACATTGGTGCAATGAGAAAAGATATCCTGCATTCACAGCTTACCTGACCGCATGGCTCTTCTAGGGTTGCATCTCTCTTTGGCACAGCCAAGCCTAGTGCTAATATTTTCAGAGGTGCTCAACTTGAGGTGTCAGAACAGGGCCAGGTTTTCAGAGTGGGTGAGTGTTTGGCACTTTCTGAAAATTAGGACCCTTTAAACTGGGCACCCAGAGTTTCTTATCTTGGTAAATCTCAGCTCTAAGGAGCAGCGGGATCACTTATTTGCTGACAGCTTTGTATATTTGTTGTCTTCCAAGCCTCTCATGTGCCAAGGCTCCTGAAAGGTTCGCAGATCCCTCCATTTTCTCAGCTCAGTTTCTTATTGGATTGGGCCTGTTCTTCATCCTTTATCCCTTAATGTAGTTGCTCAGGTACCCCGCACCTCTCTGGAAGGAGTTCTTGTGTCCCCCTGCCCCAACTCCTATGGCAGCTCAGCTACTCTACTACATGCAGCTGCTCCTGAATGAGACACCATTGTTTCCCCACCTTGTTCGGTTGACTCTTGGCCAAGCCTGAGGTCTATTAAAAACTGAGTAAGGGCTGCAAGGTTTGGTCCCCTTATTAATGATTGCGCATCATATGTTTTCTGACTTTCTCAGTGTAATGTTTATAGAAGTGCTTCCTCGTTCATCAACTTTAAGAGGCTCTGTCAAGTTTAGAGCTATGTGTACTTTATCTTATGGCCTGCTCCCGAAAGGCTCTGAGCACCCACAACTCCTGTTTACACTGTGCTCAGCACCTTTCAGGATCTGCCCAGTACAGTGCATTTTGTGAATTTGAGCCACATCAAAACTTGTCATCTACAGATACCAAATGACTTTTAGGTTTAAAACCCTTGACATTTAACACCCCAGGGCAAAATCTTGAATACTAATGAGCTTGTCCCATGTGGATTTTTAGTCATGTTCCCAAGAAACTTGTCTTCACTTTCACAACAAAAACTGCTTTTTAAAGACACAAATAACAGTTTCTGTGTGTGGAAAAAGACATTTAGTTGGGCGGGGGGGGGAATTGAGCTGAATGTGTTTTGTTTTTAAAACCTTCCTGAAATATGATTTTCAAAAACTATTTCCTTGAGTAGCAAAGGAAATTCTGGCCCTGTATATTCTGTGCTATGTATGAGAGAGATGAATTCTACAATGACTCATTTATGTCATTTTTGTCACTAAACCTGTGGGTTCTCTTCCCTCCACGGCTGGGCTGGAATGAGCCTCCCCAGATAACAGATAGACTAGATGGAAAACTTGCATGTTTCCTTGGTTTAGGAAACCAGTTTCTGTACTAACAATGGAATGCTGCTCCCCCAAAGCCACATGTAAACTGTGTTTTAATGATGGTAAGGATGTTCTGTTTGTAGTGGTTTTCTGCTAATGACTTCAGACGCTGATTGTTTAAGCATCCATTCTAATTCCACTCCCTATTAATGTGTAAACAAGTCTTTAACTTTCAGAAAGCTCCTCTTTATTCAAAGACTGAAACTGTACATCAGCCATTTTCAATGGGTTTTCTCTATCACTGTATCATTAGGCCAGGAGAGGACAGAAAAGTGGACATTCTTTTCTTTTCATGTTTAAATGAAAACATTTTCCGATAGATTATTTGTTAGCGAGACCCACGCTTCCACCCTCCTTACATTTTTGGTCTCCTAGTTGTTCTCACAACTTTAGCCCGGCTCCTTTAATCTCAGAGTTATGTTGATAAGGAACTCTATGCTGGTATGCTAGAATCACGGTGAGGTCCATCCTGGAAATAAGGCTATAAATATACCCCATATAGACAAATATGTATGTAGAAAAAGTAACAGACAGCAACATGTTTCCTTTCCAAGGACAAAGACATGGATATTCATCACAGTTCAACAACTTTAAATCTGACCCAACATTAAATTGTTCTCGCCAGTAAAGTCAGTGGCCCTGATGCTCCGCTATGTGTGACCTGTGATCAGATGTGGAAATGGCAGTGGCAGGCAGCTTCCTCACCCTTGGCTGCCCAGGTGCAGCCACAGTTAGCTAATTCCCCCTGCTGCTCCAATTTCCTGCCCTGGAGGCTCAGCCGTAATAGAGTCCTGCTCCGCTAATCAGGCATGGCCAGGGTGATGGGGCAGCTAGCACAGCGTGCAGCAGAGTCACTTCCATCAGCTTTCCATTTGTATGCTAGGGGCCTCATGCCCAGCCTTGTTAATGCTGCCTCGTACCTTAACAGACTGGAGAATTGGTCCAACCTACAGACACAACACACAACGCTCCTGAAAACAAAACACAGATGTGTAGGTCCAGGCTAATGGCACATTGAATAGCAACAGATGCAAGTCCACATACATAATCTTGTCATCCATCGATGTTATACACTTCCAGTCTTGAACTACAGCTACAAGGTTGTTCTTAAAATTTGACCAAATATTGCGCTGTTGTCTGATATTAACTGATATTTCCTGACTATGATTTTGTGTGAGTGCTTATCACTGTAATATGTCTGCCATTTAGAAGGGTCCCTTAAAAGAGAACTTTTAGATACCAACATTGAGATGAAGTTAATATACAAAAAAAATCCCAAGGATTAAGATTGTTCTGTTGTGATGAAATATATTTTTCATAATACCTGATCGCAATAATCTGTGCCTGATTTAAGATGTCTCTTGTTCTTCCTCTCTTCACTTTCAAATGTTTGAGCTTTGTAACTTATGTAACAGACAACTGCTTTGTCTTCACTTAGGAGCCCTAATGTATCCCACGTGGTTGGAACATCTGCAGGATACAACATTGCAGAAATGCAGCATCATGGGGCCCAAAATGTATCCTATCATTTTGTGTTCCACGTGCATGCACCACTGTAACACAAGTAGGTCATTTTATGATGCTTAAATACCTTGTCGTCTTTAGTAATGACAGTTGCTCCTCACATCTGCAAAGATCTTTTAAAACATCTGTCACCCTGTCTGAAATAGACAGATCTGGGAGCTGACAGATGTTTCAGACCGAGACGGTCAGCTTAAATTGCAGCTTCTAAATCTGTAGAAGGGCAGTGTGCTATCATTAAAGATCCATTTAGACTTCTCTTAATAGAAAGCAGTGTAAGTCAGCCTTGAACCTAAATGACAAATTACAAGTGCCTGACAGTGACATCTTAAAGGGAAAGACACCAAATATAGAGAACTTTTCAGGGGTGTCATTTCACCTAGTTTGGGGTGTTGAACATAAGAATGGCCATAGTTGGTCATACCAATGATCCATCCAGTCAAGTATCCTGCCTCTGATAGTGACCGGTGCCAGATGCCTCAGAGGGAATGAACAGAACGGCAATTTTGTGTCGTCCAGTCCCAGCTTCTAGCAGTAGGAGGTTTGGGGACACCCAAAGCATGAGATTACATTCCTGACCATGGATCTATCCTCCATGAATTTATCTAATTCTTTTTTGAACCCCGTTATGCTTTTGGTCTTCACAACATCCCATGGCAAAGAGTTCCACAGGCCAGGTGAAGAAGTATGTCCTTTTGTTTGTTTTCAACCTGCTATCGGTTAATTTGTCAGGTGACCCCTGATTCTTGAGTTATGTGAAGGGATAAATAACACTTCCCTATTCACTTCCTTCATCCCATTCATGATTGTATAGATCTCTATCACATCCCCCCCTCAGTCATCTCTTTCCCAAGCTGAACAGTTCCAGTCTTTTTAATTTCTCCTCCCATGGAAGCTGTTCCATACCCCTAATGTTGTTTGCCCCTCTCTACGTCTTTTCCAATTCTAATATATCTTTTTGAGAGGGGACAGCCAGAGATCCATGCAGTATTAAAGCGGTGGGAGACCTGTGGATTTCTATAATGACATTATATTTTCTGTTTTATTATTTATCCCTTTCCTAGTGATTCCTAATACTGGTAGCTTCTTTGACTGCTGCACACTGAGCAGATGCTTTCAAAGAACTATGGACAATGACATCAAGATCTTTCTTGAGTGGGAACATTCTGGCACCAATCATGATATTAACTGGAAATGTTCACAGTATGTTGACTATCTCCCATACTGCCAATATCACACAAGTGGATTAGGGTCATCTATTTAATTATTAAAGCAAGGTTTTTCTTTTTGTAAGTAAGGGCTGGAAGCTGGAGGTTCCCATGAGGACAGAGGTAATTGATGGCTGGCATCTTACATTTTATGTCATGCGTGATTCACATTTAAATAAAGCTTTTTGTAGGGCAAACAATCTTGTTAATGAAAGCACAAGTAAAAGGCCCCATGTAATCCAGCAAGTGCAACTAAGAGAGATGTGCTTCCAAATGTCTAATGCAAAAGCATGAAGATGCCTTAGATTTTACAGAAATGAATTCTCACATGGATACTGTGTAGTATTTGTTTCCCTTCCAAACATAGCAAGAGGTCAGTGAAAGGGGCATCAGTTAAAAGTAACTTTTCCTTTTTCTGCAGGATCATAACAGAAAAAAAATCAGTAAACTGAACACTATCCATTTTTCAGATCCCTGTGCATTTGTATGGAATAAAATGGGTCCAACCCACTGCTTCTGCAAATACCCTCTCCTCCAAGATACACACAGCAAATCTAGACTATCCTAGAAACCAGGGTGTTTGACGTCACTTAATATTCTTTGTCAGCATGTATCCCACATGCTCTGTAAGGACACTGAAGTAAAAAACCCACACCAGGTCCATGGTCTAAACTGTAAAGCTCATACCCACATATGCATTAACAACCAGGGTTTTCTTCAGTGACTGGTAAGACCTCTGACTGCATCACTATACAGCAGCTCTTATCTTGTCCTTTTTTCATATGAAGCCTCTCAGAGCTATGTAGAGGGACCACAAAAGGAGTTGTCACAGAAAAACCATGATTCTGATCTCTCACTGGTTTTACACCACTCTAAAATCACAGGTCTGGCTCCAGTAACCAATTTTCACCCATCTAAGTGAGAGCAGAATCTGACCCAGTCTCCTTCACTGATTCTTCCCTGTAACTCAGAATGGAAAGCTATCTTTCCTATAAATAAAGATATTCTTAGTTTCTTACAGCCTCGCTGAGTGCTTTCATAAAGACAAATGTTTTGGCATGGCCCATGCCACTTTACATCTTCCCTATAGGCAAAGAGCTTTCCTGGCTTTCTAATGTCAGTTTTGGGTTATGATGGAATTATTGCAGTAACTTTTGCTCGCACTATTTGTCATGTCTGAAAAGGAAATAGCAAGTTGGATAGATTTCATGCACTATCCAGAGAAAGATGCTTTTTAAGAAAGATGCTTTTTGAGGACCATGCATGTTTGTGGAATATCATAGGAATGGCATTTGCAGACGGTCTTTGGACATTAGGGGTCAGGACCAGTGTTTGCCTCTCCATCTCCCTATACTGATACTGATTCTGACACACATTGGTATGGTAATCCATTTTTCCCTCTTTCATAGGTAGAATAATTTGCTCCAAAGCTAGAAACAAAAATCCAACAAGTCCTCCTGTTGGCTGGGACAGGGTGTCCAGTGATAAGTATAAGGAGGGGATGTTATGATGGGATAGTTTAATTTGAGCAATTGATTTGGATTATCGGCAGATAAGTCTGCTCAATGGTCTGTGGGAATGTTGGATGGGATGGGAACTGAGTTACTGCAGAGAATTCCTTTTTGGGTGTTGGCTGGTGAGTCTTGCCCACATGCTCGGGGTTTAGCTGATCGCCATATTTGGGGTCGGGAAGGAATTTTCCTCCGGGGCGGATTGGCAGAGGCCCCGGAGGTTTTTCGCCTTCCTCCGCAGCATGGGGCATGGGTCGCTTGCTGATCGATTCCCTGCAGCTTGAGGTCTTCAAATCTCACTTTTGAGGATTTCAATAACTCAGTCATGGGTTCGGGGTTGTTATAAATGTGTATGGGTAGGGTTTTGTGGCCTGCCTTGTGCAGGAGGTCAGACTGGATGATCATATTGGTCCCTTCTGACCTATGAGTCTATGAGTCTATGAGATTGTCTCATGGTATTTCGCTGCTTTCACTTATGCCTGGAAGCAGGAAACACGAGCGAGAGAAATGCCAACAACCCGGGCAAGGATTCAGCAAGTTGTGTTTTTTGGTACAGTTTAAGTTGGTTCTTATCTGCTCCATGGGTATTGGCTCCCAAGAGGTCCTGATCTGAGCTAACAGAAACTTCTAGCATGAATAAATAATTTATGGTAGAGCTGGGAATGAGGTGTGAATTTCAGATCTGCTTTTGGGTTCCAAACCCGCTACCTCAGGATATGAAACAAGGGTTTTGGTCTGATCCGCTGGCAAGAGTGGCCAGCAATGACCTTTAGATGCATTTAGAGGCTCGAGTAATGCAGGAATCTCATCCAAAGCCATCCTAACGAGCGAGCTTTTGCTCTCAGCCCTGCAAGGGCATTCAGCAGCACGCACCCTGCCAGAAGAGAGTTATGGGATGATAAACCTTTGCACTTGCAGGGAGCACTTTTTATACAGGAGCACAAAGTTCTTTGCACATATTAATTACTGATGCCCCACAGCATCTCTGAGAGGTGGGCTAAGTGCAATACATTTCACAGATGGGCTAAGCAAAGTGGGTCACTTCACCACACTTCTCCAGTCACAGACCAAGTTGGGACAGAACTGGAAACAGAATTCATGATTTTGAACTCCCAGCACCCCGCTCCAGATGCAAACTAGACTTGCCCCCTTCATGTAGCTTCATAAACAAATAAGTAAATCTGCTCATTTTTTTTTTAAAAAACCTATTTTTTTCTCCTATAATTTTCTCATTCACAGCGTGGTGCACAAAGGCTACTAAGCTTGCGCTGAAGAGAGGGAAAAGAGCCTTGCTCTTAGGGACCATCAGCTCGAGGCAAACCTTTGCACATCTGCCGGGTCATGCATGCCACCAGGTGTATGTTCCTACTGCTTTTCATTTGTTTTTGAGTGATAAAGTTTAAGGCAAGCTGACATTTTAGCTTGTGTCAAACATAAAAACCTTGCCGAAGAGGCATGCCTAGGAGACATGGGAATTTAACTAATACCTTGAATCTATATAACACCTTTCATCCCAAAGGATCCCAGAGTGCTTTACTAGACCTATCTAAATATGTGTGTAGGGGTCACTTCACATGCTCTGAAATACAGCACTGCCTTGGTTAGAAGACAACAAGCATTCTGCACTAGCAGTTGTACACAATGCAATGGTAGAAGGCAGGAAGTGAGCCCCACGTAACAAATTCAGAATACGGGTGGGGATTTTCGGCAAGCCCTGGGTAATCACTGAAGCTAGAACATGCTTTAAATGTTGTAACATCCCAAACCTTCACTGTGTGGCGTTAGCAGCTATTGCAAAGTAAGAATATGGGTGTGTTTTTTCTGAAAGCCCCGGCTGCTGGACTCCAGAGATTGCCTGGGCATCTCAGCTTTCATATACGCCTCTAAAAAAGGAAATTTCTATCCACCATGGCTGAAGAGAAAAGCGGGAAACGTGAAGCAAGTGTACCCTTAAATACTCAGAAGCCAGAAGACAAATAAAAAGGACCCAGCGTTTATTGTTTGTTAAGAAAATCTTGGGCTTTTTGTGATTATGATGGGGGCCTGACTCAGGATTTTTGAGAGCTTGAGGATGGAGATACTGACATAAGAACAAAGGATCTTCCAGCTTGGAAGGCGGGGTTCCAAAGTGCAGGGAAATCTGGCTGCTGTACACAGCAAACTTTGGTTGCTGTATTCGACCCTCTTTAAATACAAACAGTTGAGCTGTTAAATACAGGCTGTCCTTGCACTGATAAGAACGGCACAACCACCACTGTTCTCTTGTAAAAAGAGCCGTGAGATTTGTAGCTGTCAGAAATGGTCAGTGTCTTAGTTTCATGATCCATAGAAGAGTGGGGAAAGATGGCTCCTTTGGAAGCATAGCAGTCCTCAGCACACTGCTGGGACATTGGTGGGATGCTACCTGGAGTAGTTTGTAATGTTGTGGACACCCCCAATGCAAGCTGTGCCCCATCTGTGCCTACGGCAGCCACCTGATAATGCCAAGGGCAAGGCAGGCTGTAAAAGGAGAGCAGATTCTCCCAGCGCTGGTGGGTGACACTGCAGTCAGACTTCCCAACCAGCCACAAACAGTGCTTCTGATTCCCCCACACTGGTTATCAAGAAGCCACTGTGCAAATACACACAGCCCCCTTTACTGCATTTCAGTCTCTGGCTCCCAAACTGCCACTAGGTCCAGTAAAGAGACCAGTTATTTAAACCCTATGCTCTTTACTAAAACAGTTCCCTCTGATCCCAAAGGACCAGCCACAGAACCAGATCAAAATAAGTTTGGACTTTACCCAAAATACCACGCTGCCCGCCAATCCTTTAGTAAGTAAAACTAAAGGTTTATTATAAAAAGAAAAACAAGCAATAAAATAAATGTTAAAGGATTAAAGCAATCAGATACATACAGATGATTTGAAAGTCCATATACATCAGGTTTCTAGAAGAATTGTGGAGTGGCAGGCTTGTATAGTCCCTCTGGTGTACATCCAGTACCTGGATGGGTCTAAGTCCTTCGGTTCAGTTGCAAAATGAATTGATCCAGAGGTGGGTAGGTGTGTGTCTGCAGCTGGACAGGAACAATGACAAAATGGTTTCTGTGGTTTGATCTTATAGACCCTCTGCCTCGGGTCATGTGGCCTGTAGGCCTTACAAGAACTAAAATGGAGTCCAGAGTCACATGGGCCAATCCTGGTAACTCTTCAGGTATGCCTTTAGTTCCTTCCTGGGCCTTTTGCTTCTGTAAAGGGCTTGATGGGCCATGAAGCAGGCTATTGTCCTTCCGCCTCTCTGTCTGGGGTGTATCTTATACGGCATAGTTTGAAATACAAAGATGTCCATAACTTCCCTCACACATATCACACATGAACAAAAATATTATCTTCTTAGTTAGCACATTATAGCCTTTCTAACCGTACTTGACGTGGCATATTTCCCATGGATTGTTATGATTTTGACATATTAATGTTAACCAATGTGGCAAATCCCCTCCCCCAATATAACCAGTGTAACACCCCCAACATGATACTGGTGTAGAAGGGAGTAATTGGAGCTCCTGAATACACCTCTAGGGCCCCTTTAATCTAGTCTGCATGACACAAGCCTTACTAATAGGGACAAGTTAGGCTAACAAACAGCCATCAGACGATAAACGTCTCCATCCCTGCCAAGTTGAGCTAGACTTGAACGGGTAGCCTCAAGGTGAATGACTGGATAGCGTAGCCTTATTTTCAGTGCCTTGCTCTATCCAGTTCCCTACTTCACTAGCTAAAGCTGAGCCCTAAAAAATTTGTTGCCTGTGTAACAGGATTTTCTACTAATAAACATTTAGGCATTCTTTTTAATCCCAATTCCTATTAGTTCACAAGCAAGTCCTTCATTTTCAACAAATTTCAGAAAAATCTTCCAAAGCAGCAATCATCTGAGCATATTTAGATTGTTGTATTTCACAAAATATGTGCAGTGAATAGGTTGGAATAGAACTGGAAATGGGGAAAAAATCCATCTATCTAGCTAGCCTCTTAGATTAAAAAATTCCCCCATTTGACACTTTGGATGCGGGGAGGGGGAGACAATGCTCCAATGGTTCTTTCATTTTTGGTTTTTCTTGTTAACATATTTCTAATATTTATTTCCAATTTGCTTTTCATGGCTCTCAAAGCATTTTGACTTGAGGTCAGAGTTGAGTTCATAGATTTGTAAAGCTAGGAGAGACCCTTATGTTCATTTAGTCTGATCTGCATGACCCAGGCTGCAGGTGTTCACTAAATGATTCCTGTATGAAGCCCGTAACTCCTATTTGAAGTAGAGCTCATGTTTTAGGAAGACATCTGATATTTATTTAAAGACTGCATGTGATGGAGGATCTACCACCTCCCTGTGTAAGTCGTTCCAATGGTTAATTACCATCACTGGTAAAATGAGCCCTATTTCTCATCTAAATTTGTCTAGCTGTGTCTGCTAGATTAAACAGATATCTAGGATGACAAATCTTCTGCCTGTTTAGGTGCTTAGACCTAGTTCTGTGCTCTAGGTCTTCCACCCAACTCACGACTGAAGCAGGGGTTGGTGAGAGTATGAATTAGTGTAGAGTTTGACTCTTCGGACCTAATTCCTCTCTCAGTGACGTGGGCATAATGCCCATTGACAGAGCTTGCAGTCCATAGTAGAAACCCGCTGACAAACACAAAACCCTGTGGAGTAAGTAACAGCCAGTAAAACTTAGACTTTAAGTTGCCCTGCAATGGGAATGACATGCATGTAACTGAAAGCTGAGCTGGCTCTTAAAGTGTAAGCTCTTTGAAAGAGAAACTATATCTTTAATCTGCTTGATTCCTGCTACAACAACTCACAGTAGTGACACCCAGATGCAGATCCTTGTGAATGTTTCGTGTTTATAATTGTATAAAAAAGAAGCACAGGACCAGATGACGGCTGCTAAGGATTGGAAATCTGTCTCAAGAAACCATAGCAACAGGACTTAATATCTCTGGGTTGACATTCTATAGGCCATACTTATACAACACTCCCATGGAAATCAGTGTGGGTTTCACCTAAGGCTTTGGCTTGAGTTGTCCATGGCAGTTTCTGGCATTTAGGAAAGAGGACAGGAGTGGGTACAGTGCATGTATTTTTAGCTTTGGGGTACTGGAGATATGGAAAGAGAGAGACAAGGACAAGGTCCATCTCTGCTGTAGCCCATGTGTTTCATTTCAGCATGGAGGAAGGTTCTGAGAACGCTGAGGTAGGGAGTGACTGGTATCTGACCACCCTCTGGAGCAGGGTCTTTCTGCCCTCGCTCTACTGGCTAACAGCCCCAATGGCTACAGCAGCCACCCCCTCCTCCTCCTGGGTCTAGACTTTAGTGGGTAGAGCAGAAGGCTGGGAACCAAGACTCCTGTCTTCTCCTTCCACATGAGCTGTGCATTGGGCTGGAACAGGGTGCTCAAGCCCTCCGATAACCCATCTATATGGTGGTTATAAGAAATATTTGTCTTTCTCAGGGGACAGGAGTGAGGCTTGATTTATGCATGATTGTAAATATGGTTTGAGTAATATAAAGGCAAATTCTCATTAAGCTTATCTTGAACCCACTCTAGTAATTATATAGCAGAAGTTTTGGGGCAGTTTTTGTGTGAAAACCAAGCCTGTGATCTCCCAAATAGTACAGAACATGCCGTTTTAATTTCACTGGGTGCCTTACATCATCTTACCTTGAGTTTTATTGGCAAAGATGTCACACATCTGGCACACCATTTCTGAACCATAAGGAAATCATTCAGAAACGTTTCATGGACATCGCAGTAAGTACTTCCATGCCATTAGTATTCAGCGTAGCCTCCCAACTCTTCACCAAACGAAACTGCACAGCTGCAAAGACCCTTCAAAGCATTACCCCTCTTTGCCTCCAATAGACAGAACTGGGAGCAGGCACATGTTTCAGATGGAGATGGCCAGCTTAATTTGCCGTTTCTAAATCTGGAGAGAAGCCGCATACTGTCATTAAAGATTCATTTAGACTTGTCTTTATAGGAAACAATGTATTACAGCCCTGCACCTAAATGATAAATTATGCTTCCCACCCCAACCCGGAAGGTTTTAAAGTGACAGACTCAAATTTTCCCTGGTTGACCTCTAGGTTAACTGCATACATCCTTGTTTGGAGTGTGCTGGGGAAACAAATGTATTTAAACACCTGTCAGACCTTCAGCATCATGGCAATTGAATAGAGTTGTGTAATTATGAGACTGCGTTTTAATTATATATTTGGAGAACTAAAGGTGCAGCGCTGGAGTTCACAAAAAGAAGGTGTTAATTGGCTTTTCTTTTTTTTTCTTTTTAATCATCCAGCACCGGAGCTTTATGTGTCCATAGCAGATTTCAATTTCACCATCATGGCACTTGCTCTAAACACCCGTTTTAGCAACATTGTCCATGTGCATAATGAGCAGCAGCAGGTGAGACTTTCTGAAGTCCAGCGTTAGGATGAATACCTAGCAATGAGGTGGACACGTGTTTCCCAAATAAGCTGTTATGGAACAAGATGGCACACAGTGACCAGGGTCAAATTCAGAGGTGGTGAAAGTGGTGATGCAAATGATATATCAGTAGCTGGGTGTGAATGTAAGCTGGGAGTAGCCAGACAGGATCATAGGGGGAAAAGCAACCAAGAGACAGCTGTGAAAATGGATTGTCCCTTCTCCCCACCTGACACACAGACACTTTGAGACAGATCTTCAGGTGGTGTAAATCTGCATAGCACCACTGAAGTCAATGGAGCTGAGGATTTGCCCTATATCTTGCATTGCCTTCCTATTGGTTGTCTTTCCAGCCTTAGTTTCTGCTACCTACCCTCCTGGGAGATAAGTGGCTTCCACTGCAACACACACACACATGCATTCATGTAGTGACCTGTAACACACACTGCTGTCTGTGTCACCTCTGGACCTGCCCTGTCATCTGCAAATCATTTAAAAGCAAATGGGGAGGCGGTGGGGGAACAACTTTGGGGTCAGTCATCACTGTTTCAACCAGGGCAGGACTTCCCTTGCAGTCAGCTGGCGTGAGGGGGTTGACCGCACAGCCTCCGCAGTGCTCCATAGGCAGCGCACAAAGGGACAGATCCCAGCACTTTCACTCTCCGTGGCGAGTGCCGGACCAGACGAGTAGTCCTAATGGGGCAGCGTACAGTCCCACCCCGCATGAGTAAAGATGGCAAGATCTAGTTATAGAGACCTGGGCTAGGTGGACATCACAGGGACAGAGTAGGCACAGTCTGTCTCTCTTGGTTAGGGGTCCTGAAGCTTGGAATGGTCCCTTGAGTAGTTCAGTGCAGTAAATTGTGACCCTTGTGCCCACAATCACCAAGGCAACAACTCTCCCTCTCTCCTTCTGCCCACCCATGCATCACCCCCATCCAGCCCAGAATGCCCCCTGGAGACAGGCTGCTGTGAGATGACACGTAGCTGATGACAGAGGTATTCCCTGCGAAGACCTCCTGCTTGTATATGGTGCATTTATGTCAGCACAGCTGGTGTGACGGGACCAAGAGGCAACAGAGAATCAGGTGCTGGTCACAGACAGTTCCCACTGGCATCAGCTGGAACCGAGCAAACCCAGAACATAAGAACGGCCACACAGGGTCGGACCACTGGTCCATCTAACCCAGCGGCCAGTCTTCCCCCAGCGGCCAATGCCTGGGGCTTCAGAGGGAATGAACAGAACAGGCAATCGTCAAGTGATCCCTCCTGTCGTCCACTCCCTGCTTCTGACAATCAGAGGCAAGGGTGACCCAGAGCATAGGGTTGCATCCCTGACCATTTTTGCTAATAGCCATTGATGAACTTTTCCTCTGTTAATTTATCTGACAAGCTTCTGTCATTTTCCCTGGCCATATCACCGTCAATGAAAGTGTTGTAAGCTGAAGGACCATACATCATCTTTCCTGCAGCCTTTTTTAGAATGCAAAGAAAAGGCAACTGTAGTACGAGACACAGCTGTGATCTTTACTGAAACATACACTTTGTATGCCTATATTTACAATGTTATAATATGGGCAACATATCTGTTGCTGGACTATTCTGTAGACCTTGAAAAGTATAAGTGATAGCCTACTGTTGGCCCTTGCAAAGACGCTAACTTCCTAGCATATGTTCACATCTGATGCCTCACTCACAGGGATGAAGCTGTGATCTACATACAGCAAAATTTAATCAAACTGCACTTTATTCATTCTCACACTATAAAATGCACAAAAGCAGAGATCTAACAGCTAAGTGTGGTAGAGAGGTCTTGGACGAATAAGGCTTCATAATTTTACAAACAATATTATTAGTATATTCAAAAGTATTATAAATCAATAAAAGCAAACTGCAGTTACAAAAGTAAATGTACAAAGTGCTTTTCACAATGCATTTTTATAGTGTTCATTGACTTACTTGCTGATTAACAGAAATCAGTCACTTGCAATGAGTTTCCCATTCATCAGTGTAAATTAGCAAAGCTCCACTATAGCTCTACCGATTTACAAGTCTGCGTGTTCTTTCTTTGCTTTATTATTCTTTGAACTCTGTGTAATGTTTCTGAGTTGACTTCCCAAAGCACTCTAGACTCATATCCCTGGATGGTGTCCATCCATAGCAATAAAATTATAAAGTAAAGCACTTCCTAGAACTTCTCCCATTCTAAGAAGTATTTAATTAAAACCCAGTTTTATGGTGCATGCACTAATTATTACTTTTTAGCCTGAAGGTGCAGAATGAACTTGTTGCTTTTAATTCTATAATTCAAATCCACTGTAATTAGTTTGAGCGCTCAGAAGTTTTCCAAAAAAAATTCAGCTATATAGAAGTACTTTCTGATTTAAAAAAAAAAAAAGACGCTTGGAAACCATAGTGCACCATGTGCAATGCAGAGAAGCTGTCTGAGCAGAACTTGCTGGCAAAAAATTGAAGGTTTTTGGTTTTTAAAAATGATGATTAATAATAATGATCAATATTTTCTAATGCAGTCATACCTGGATGTCCCAGCTGAGACTGAGACCCCACTGTGCTAGGTTCTCTATTAACACATAAAAAGAGACATCTTCTTCTCCAAGAAACTTACAATCTAAACAGAAAAGACAGGCAAAGGACGTGTTGTTGGCCCCATTTTGTAGCTCTGAGGGACAGAGATATTAAGTCCCTGGCAGAGGGGAGAATTGAACCGCCTCTTCTGAATCCTAGGCCAGGTCCTTAACCACAAGACCATCCTTTCTTCCAAAAAATAGTCTTCACTAATATTAGTGAATTGTTTATATTTATTGATTGGTTTCAGCTTCTACAACCTCTAAAATTCCCCCCACACACACACAATTACAGAACAAACTACAGCAGCCGAGCCAGATGTGTCCCTCAGCACAATCCGGCATAATCACAGAAAAAGAAAGAAATCAGTATCCCATTCTGCCCCATGACATGGGTAGAGAGGTCTTGGACTAATACGGCTTCATAATTTTTACAAATGATGGACAGTGATTTTACACTTTTACATAGCATTTGACACTGATGGGCAGTGGAGGGCACGGATGAAGAAGGGCTCAGAGTTGCTCTAACTTACACTGCTGGTTAGCGGCTCTTACAGAGGCTCTCTGCTGGTCAGGAATACTAGGACACCTCGTGGTCCAAGCCCCAGTTCCCTACAACAAAACGCCATCTGCCAAGAATCCTCAGCAATGCATGAATGTAGCTCGAACTCCCCTTTGAAAGGCTGCAGTGGCAGAACAGGGACGCACAAAGGGCTGTAAGGTCTGGCCAGTATGCTCATGTATATAAAGTGGTGCTGTACCGTGTAGCCCAGTGTGCATAAATTCCCTTTAATGATGCATGAAGCACCCTCTAACTTCAAATATATATGGTTATAATATCTATGGTTTCAAAAGCAATAGTCTAAAAGAAAAGCACAAAATCAGGCAGCACAAACTTAGTATTTGTCTTCTTTATCTGGTCTCTGCTCAGCCCTTCATATACAGACATGAACAGTCACCATTGCTGGATTGGGAGTTACCATCAAGGAAAGAATGAGAGCGAAAGCAATTGGTATATTTGTGTCAGCCTTTGTATGGCACAGATCCCCAGCCCTCAGAGAGCAATGTTGTGGTGAAAAGGCTGGCGTTTTCTTTACATTACAGCACTGTGAGCAATGTGCCGTGATTCGCTTGGTTTTATTAAAATGTACGGGCTATTGGAAATGCTTTGTTTGTGCTGTTTATCTGGCTTGGGGACTGACTCTGTCCTTGGCTAAACAGAAGGCTCCAAGACAGAGATTTTGTACACACTGAGATCAGAGCCTGTTTCCACAGATGGTGCTTGCATCTGCCTGTTTGCATAATCCATGCAAATCATTTCAAACTTCTATTTGTGAAATTCAGCCTTTTTTCCCCAGGATCCCTTATCAACACCCAGTCCACAGAACAGACTCTTCTCTGACCCTGCTAGCACCCCAGGGAATTCTGTGGCCCGGATCCTGAACTGTTCCCGTATCTTTTAACACCACCTTCTGCCTCACGTCCTGACGCAAAGTTTATTTCAATCTCATAGCTATCGCCCAAACGTATTGCCTTTAGAGATCAATCTTTTCCTTTTATATATGGATCTTTTCCAAGTCTCCTTGAGAGTGGTCAAGGATACAATATTCTGGGGGGAAAGAATTCCTCTCATCTTCAGTAGCACTCTACAGAAAGAGCTGGAAAAGAGAAAAGACATAAGTCATTTGCCAATCACCTGAAAGTAATATCACTGCTAAAATCCGCAGTAGTAATAAAGATGGTTTAAGTTTTTTGGCTACAATGCTTGTTAAATAACATGTATAGTGCACTAAGACCTTAAGACTTTTAGCAAAATTGAGAACCATTAGTGAATTACTAGTGCCGGAGACTCAATTTCCAGTATGGGACGAGATCTAAACTTTCTTCCAATTGCCTGTAAAATAATGGAAAGCAGATTAATTGGTCCCTACGCTCAGCAGCTAATCCTATTATATCCTGGCTGCTGCCACATGTTTCAGTTACATCCGGGGACGATGCACCCGTTGTTCAGGTGAATGAACCAGTGAATCCAGGTAAAAACTTGCTGATGCATGTTCCGGTTGCAACTTAAAAAGTTTCATTGATTCCATTGAAACCTCAATGGGTGTCAGCAACAGACCGGGAGCAGTGGCAGTTCAGAACAGATTGTGAATCACTTACGAAGGCAGCTAAAGTACAAATCATCCTTCTGACTGCTGCAGAGTTCATCTGCTGCCTTGTGAGTGAAATTGCCTCCACAGGTTTAGAAAAGGAAGCTAGGAATTGCCAGACTTGATCAGATCAGGGGTCCGTATAACCCAGCTGATGGTGCTCAGTATCAGATGTTTCAGAGAAAAGTGAAAACCCCTGATTATTTGCCCACAGGAAACATTCTCCCCAGCTCCCATCAGTTAGAGATTGACTTATTACCTGAAGCAGGAGGGTTTTTATCCCTTCCAAATCTCTTGAGTTGTTTTCATCTCTAGAATTCTAACTCTGGCTATGTGCCCTATCAATATAATGGTTCAATTCTTGTTTGAATCCTGCTAAGCTCATTTTCTCCATAGCTGCACATGCTTTCCCTAAAGAAACATTGAGACCAAGGACAAGAGAAAAATCCTCCCCAAAATATATATTATTACCTTTTTGTTTGCATACCAAAACCTGAGTTACAGAAATATAAACCAATTTATTTAAAAGAAAGAAGTAACTTTTTAGTAACTATGGTAACTAAGTCACCCATCCTGAGGTGGCACATGATCACAGCACTTTGTAATATGCAAAGTGCTAAGCTGCAGTTCACCAGGTGCTCAGGATAAAGGATGTTGGCCCTGATGCTCCACCCCATCACACTGATTGTACGTTTGTGTAACCACATTGGTTATACCAACTGCATTGACATTTAGTTTCCAGTGTAACACTGCTGTAGTGGAGTGGAGACTCAGAACTGCTGTCTTGAGGAGGTAGTCCAAAAATAAGTTTACCATGCTCAAAAGATCTTCCATAACTGACTTGTAAATTGTGTGTCACGTTCCCCCCATGACTTGTTCACACAGAGGATCATAGCTTAT
Source organism: Mesoclemmys tuberculata (assembly GCA_007922155.1). Taxonomy (NCBI): domain Eukaryota; kingdom Metazoa; phylum Chordata; order Testudines; family Chelidae; genus Mesoclemmys; species Mesoclemmys tuberculata. The sequence goes on along the minus strand of ML675630.1, from coordinate 2,710,743 downwards.
TACTGCTACTGCGCACTGGAGTTGCTCCTATAGCTCCGTAGGTTAAGTTCTCTGCTGTAGTACGTCAGGGTTCTCACCCTGCAGTGGTTGTTACATTAAAATAAAGTAATGGATGGCAAAGATAAGGGTTTTCTTTTCACCTCGTTATTTGACCACCTGAACTTTAAGTAAGGTGTTCACAGTATTTTTACACAAATCACTCACAACTCCGCAACAGATCTACCCAGGTTGCTGACACAGAGCAAACGGGTTGCACTGATTGCTCCTTTCCAGGGACATCTGTGCTCTGTGTTGTTCCCTGGTCCAGTACATGGCCAAATTGTTCTCCATTGTTTGTGTGACACTAATTACAAAGCCCATGATTCAGAAGGGTTGCTGCCATTCCTAATTATGATCTTTTTGTGTCTGCATGTTCCCACTCTGTTGGTGGATCAAATCTATTTTCATGCAAAGGCTCTTTTGTTTAAGCTTTTAGTCCCTTTGCCACAAGACGATAATGATTCAAAATGACATCTGCATCCCTCTTGGCATGTACAATACAGATCACAGTAATTCTCTTTCCTTCGGTGTCATAATGTAGTCAATTAGATTTCCAGGTCTTTCAACATGGGAGTTCCATAAATGTGTGCATAGTAAAGAGATGCCTAAATAAGTCACCGGAACAATTCCGTTGTGCTAATAGCAAACTGTTCTACTTCCAGGAACCCCAGAGCCTGAGCCCATGTCCATTGAAGTGGACATGGGATTGGGTTCATAAATCTCAAAGCTTTACTCCTTAGGTGATTGTTTGCTGCTGTCAAAATAAGAAAAGAAATATTGATTTGTTACTTGTGAAGCACTGAACGTATTCCTACTGAGGAAGAAGATATGAGAGCTGGGAAGAGTTAATGTATAGGTTTGAGAGTGTACTGACCATGTAGTCAGATAGTTACGAATTAATCACAAAGTTCAGACAT
>ML675630.1:2691252-2708442 GCA_007922155.1 Mesoclemmys tuberculata | reverse complement strand
ACAGGGAGGGCCAGCTGGGCCTCATTAGGGAAAGGAGCCTTTAAGAGATATTCTGGGAGGGTACTTAACCCCTAGCACAACTCACATTTCATAACTTCCTTCCAAAGAAATTCTAACAGGCTACATGAAAGTCCATGCCAAATAAAAAACAATAAAGGAAAGCAACATCTATGAATTGCATTTTTGTAATGGTTTCAGCAAACTGTTGCGCACAGAACTTGCTCCACTCCTAAAACAAGACCCTTGTCTCCTTGATGTTTGCTATTTTGCCCCAGATTTTAACTCTGCAGTCTGGGAAGGAGGAAGAGTTAGTCAAAAGTGTGGTCTCTAAAGCTGGCTGGAAATTTCCAAATGTGTTTTTGTTTTTCCCCAAGTGGATTTTTTTTTGAGGGGGTGGGGAAGGAGTCTGGGTTCTTTTGGTCAACATTTTTGAGGTTTTTACTGAAAAACCAAAGCAGTGGTAAGCATCGTGGAGAAGTTGGATGACACTATGCTAAACCATAGGGATTGGAACTGTAATATATGATCATACTCTATAATGGCAGGTAAGTTTCTCGAGGGAGATGGGGAGAGGCTTACAGTTCAGATGTGGACTCTATGTGGTCGAGTAGTATGAGGATAGGGCACGATGATAGGAAGTTCCACATTCTCATCTCAGCTTAGCTACCAATTGTCTTTCCCTATGGCATTAGGAATTCCTCTCTGTCTCAGTTTCCTCATCTGTGAAATGGAGATAAGAATGCTTGACTCCCAGGGCTATTGAGGAGATTAATTAGCTGAAGCTTGTCATGTGCAGAAGATGAACAATGCTATAAATCTGTTCATTATTTATTATTATTGAAAGAGGATGTTAATCCCAAGAGAGAGAGTATATTCCCTCCCACATGCAACCCCAACAGCTGGAAAAAATAGCATGAAAGAGACAGAAAACCCTAACTCTGTGAATTAAAATGCAAATGATATCTTTGTGCTTTTCAGTTTAACAAGTCAGATAAGGAGTTTGGTAATTTATTCTAGATCTATAAATAAACATTCTCCTGATCAAGACATTCCTGTCTATTAAACTAGCCAGACATAATATGTTCACTATCTCAGATACAAGCAAAGGACAGATTTAATAAGAGCTAAGAGTATTTAGGAGCTGGACAACAGGGAGATGCAGGGAGAGAGAGAGAGAGAAACTTTAGGGATGTAGCTTTGGGCTTTTCCAGATTTAAAAGGCCAGCACAAAAAAGGCCTGGGGAAGAAAGCTCTTACAAGAGGACAGCCCTGCATTGCAGATACTTAGTGGCAAGCAGGCTGGTATATGGGACGGTACCTATGGGGAAAAAGCTGCTTCTCTATTGCATATAGCCACTAGTGTTTCCTAGCACTGCCATGGAGCCATAGTCCAGCCGCTGTATGAGGGCACAACTGTGACAATACAGTAGTCTTACGTTTGTGGTAAATATTATACACATTCTCAGCCTTAAAGGGCACCCAGAAGCATTTGTCAGTTGCCTCATCGATCAGAATTTTGCCTCTCTTGTTCTTTTAAAGAGGTGTGTATGGATCTAAACATATGAATGTATCTGTTCTAAAGAAATGTAAGCGCACTGGTGTCTGTCAGTGCAGTTTCCTTTGTGGGGTGAGGCCTGTCATGTCTCCAAACACAGCCACACACAAGGAACCAACTTATTCAGTGGGACAAAATATTTATTTATTTATTTATGCCTTTAAAAAGCCAAAATTCACCACTTCCATAGTTATGTGCAAAACTTTTCTCTGAGCTCTGCTGCAAGTACATTTCTTAGTGATCCATGAAAGACCTCTCGTCATCAGGTTTTGGCTTTGCTGATTGCGCTTGCTGGTTGCTAAGATTTCCTGCTTACCATTTCCAATTGGATATTATCAAGAAACCCATTCTGCAAAGCAATTTTGAGCTGCATCCAAAATGGTCCCACTGTACAAGATTAAGGTATCACCATCATTCACGTGCAGCTTTGCCTCTTCCAACTGACTGCCAATGTTATTAGCGTGCTAAGTACAGAGCACAGTGCCTCATGCTCTGAAACGTTCCCAGAACCACGAGTTTGGAGTTTACACTTTGAAAAAAGCAGGATCAGTTACACATTTTAGCACCCTATGACCAAGACTATCTTGCGTTAATAATAAAGATATGTGAGCTGCAAGACCGAAGTCCTGCTCCTGTCAACACATGGTTAGTCCCCATTTCAAGTTAGCAGAACTACTTTTGGCTCTAGTGCAGCAAAGCGTTTACGTTAAAGGAGTGAATAGCTCCCTTTAGTTCAGCGAGAGCACTTAGGGAGTAAACTTACGCATATGATTGTTTGCCATAAGATGTATTTTAAAATACACACCACACCATTCCTGAAAACACATTGTAATAAAACATTCAAATACCCTTTTTTTGGTCCAGTTCCAGCAGCGGAGAGTAGGCCAGACAGAAAGACTTCATCCCAAACTTAAAATCACCATTGAACCCATTTAGAGGTTCAAAGATTCCTGCGCATCCTTTATTTGTGATTCAGATGGCCCAGGGGTGAATTGACTTTTTATCATTTTATATATCTGATTTTAATGGGCTATCTCTTCTGAAGCCAGGGGAGTACAAAAAGAGTTCTTGGTAGTCACTTTTGTTGTTGTTTTTATGTTAACCTTTCATTGAGAAGTGTCAGCCTAGGAACATCACGATTTCGAATAGAACAGTGGGCTTAGTAAATGTTTTTGACGCTTGGTTTACAAAGTGATATTTTGCTGGTGCTGCAGGAAGGCAAACGAGTCCCGGAGAAACCTGCCAGGAAGGTCAGTGTTTGTTTCGGACTCGTAGCGAGTGTTTAGTTCAGACCAAGACACGGGATGATGAACTTATTCATACAGTGGCTCAGAGATTTGGAGCTAGTTTTTAATGTTCGTGTAATATTAACCTCATAGAGGCCCCATCCAAGATCACTTCTCCCTGATGCTAGGCACTGTACAGACACATCAAGAGTCAGTCCCTGACCCAAGGTGTTTCTGCATAGATAAAGGGTGGGAGGTGACATAGTGGCTTGGAGACCTCCAAGGTGTCACAGAAATTCAGTGGCAAAGCTGGGAATAAAATGCAGGTCCCCTCCTCTTCCAGTGCCCTACCCACTAGATAATATTGCCTCTATGATCCTGGAAAATCATCCATTGCTACAATTACTATTTAGAAGTTTAAAGCAATGTGTGCCAAACACAAAAGGATTTAAGATAAACCTGTGTTTTCCCATCAGTGCTGCCAATTGTGACTGCAATTAGCAGCTTTTTTTGCTTCCATGAGGGAGGGTGACATTTTTACTTTGGTTCATTATAAAGAAGCCTCCAGGGAAATATTAAGTCAGGAAGTAAATGCCAGCTACTTACAGGACTGACACAAGTGTACATCTTCTGAGTATCTTATAGTCTGACAAATAAGATGACAAAAGCTTATGTAAATAGAGCTTACACTTGGCTCTGTTTTCTTGTTCTGCCATAAGCACTTTCTAAACCACTAGAACCTGCTGATTCACATGAAAATAATGAATACCAGCTTAGTCAGTAGGCAAAGCCAAGCCAGTTAGCCCTTTGTGTCGAGCTGACTCTTTAGTTTGGGTGATACGGGGATGCCAGAAATAAGTCTTTACTTTGCATAGTATTAACAGGAATGAGGATATGAAAGATTAGCATGGGAATCTAATGGGACTGGCTGAAAAAGTTTGAGTTGGATACTTTTAAGAACATTAGCAGCTTTGGGAATCTCTTGATTGAACTGATACATTCATATTTAACACCTCTCTTCAACTTATAGAGTGGGCATGGGAGGACTTGGTATGCCAATCAGACAATGAGGTTGTTTAACCAGTAGATGGCATTGTTTGGTTCAAAGCGAACTCTGGCCAGGTCGTGTGAGCTTTTCATTTTCAAAGACATGGAAGAGCTGCTTCAACAGCCTTTAACTGTTGCTGTCTAATTTGTATTCCAAACAAACCAACCAACCAAGCAACAAATAAAAAACGAAGAGTAAAGCAAAGTTCCTTTGCCTTTGTGGCTCAGTGTCTTAATTTTCCAGCAGGGAAATACAGCAAGGGGCCTGCAAGCTATAAAGTAGGACCTAGATCCAACACTACCTGAACTTGGGAAGTGTGCAGAAGAGTCAACGCAAGGTTGAGAGTACCCTTTCTCTGGTTAAACTGCATTGAGTCTTTGACCAACGCTGCAATTTCTGCTGAGCATTCAAGATCTTTATGTTTGTGAAAACTGCTAGTTTTGGAAAGTTCTGATCCCAGACTTAATTAAATCAATTCTTCAAACAGTCCCACCCCTCTTAATGAGAAAAGAAATCAGAATAATATTTGATAATGTGCTCTTTAAAATCTATAAATCTCTTAAAATCCCTTGTCAACCAACCTCCATCTCAAAAACAAAATAAAAAGTAACGTTAATTGTTGTCTTTCTCTCTTTGTTTGTCCATCTTGTCTGTTGAGATAGCCCTAAGAAGCTTGCAGAGACTGCTTCTGTTCTGTGTTTATACAGTGTCTTGCACATGGAAGCCAGCTCCTAATCAGACCTCCTCGGTACCACCCTCATCACCATCATCTGCATGAAAATGTAACTTGGCAACTTCTTTACACGATTCACCTTTGTAGTTACATAAACATCTAACCTGATTTGAACGTGATTGTATTTTTTCTATCTGGAACAGAATTCTGGCTGCCCAAAAGCTATCCTGTCCTATGTGATGAGCACAGAGTCACCAAATTCAGTTTATGCTCTTCAACTCAAATTTGCAACTCAGGTTTCCCAACTACTCATGCATACAATCCGGTCTCACGACTGGTTGTAAGAAGTTTAAATTCAAAGAAAAACCTGTCAGTAAATCAACACCAATTTTACTGAAAAGGTTGTGATCTGTTAATAGGATAATTAAGTGTGCAATTTACTTAATTATAGTTTCACTGAACTAATATCATTGTCAGTACAAAAAAAAAAGAAATCTCCTGGATTGAAAAAAACCTCGATTACAGCTGCTGAGTAACACATCTTTTTTTAAAGCTTCCATTATTTCCAGTACATTTTGACTGGCATATACTGAAAGCATGGATGAATGGAAGGTTGGCTATATTTACTATTGTATTACTAGTGCCTAAAACTGCTTTGTGTAGAATAAGGGCTAATAATGACTGCATGGCTGCTGTGTCATTTGACTTTTCACCTACATGAAATTCCTTGGGTTTAAGGAAGTGAGCCAAATGCAATAAAGATGCCTACCACATCGCAGAATGATTGATTGCTGTGTCTCTTTCCTATTTTGTTAATGTATTAACATTTACTGCCTAATGACTCCCTTCCATTCATCTGCAATATGTAGAGGAAATTCTGTTTTGCTATAAAATACAATGTATAGCACCTAGTATGCTGTGCTATTGTTTTGGAGTATTTGTTAGATGGCGTTTTCACTAGTTCGCCATTGGTATTTTTCCAGCAGGAATCAGATTTGATTTTTTTTATCATTAATAAAAGATAGGGGAGTTAGCTGAGTTTTATTCCAAGATATGATCTTGGCACATAAGCTGCACAGCACCCTCCTCAAGATGGATAAATTCCCAAAGCTCCTTTCCTCACCCTGCCTGTGTTTGAATTCGTGGATGCAATAATCTCTTTATGACAGACTCTGCATGAAGATAGAATGCTCTTGATGGCTTAAGCCTGTTATGATCATCCACTGTTTGGTCATGTCTGGGGATATAGTAACTTATCTTCTACATTCCCAAAATACAAAAATGTCAGCATCTATTACAGAAAAGTAAATTCTGAGTCTTATAGCCCCAATTCAGCAGGTCCTTATTCAACAAACATTTAAGCATGTATGTAAATGTATGCTTAAGTGCATTGCTGTATAGGGATGTACAGAAGCACATGGTGAAATGCCGTGTTGAATTAGGGCCTAGATGAACAGGTGTGGTGATCACTTTGTTTTCAATGAAACCTGCAGCTATTAGTGTAGTCGAGAGAAGAAACAAAGATGTTTCTTTCTACCTTGTATAGTGCATTAGAGAAAGCAACACCATCTGCCTTAAAAACATTTATTATTCATTTAGAACATATTTATTTCAAGGATCATCTCAGTGAAATACAAATATTTAGTTTCCACAGGCATGCTGGGAATTCTCTAAAAGCATTTTAAGGTGTCAGGAGATAGTGAAACCGAGAATTACTGTGCATCCTGCAGAACTGCTGTGTAAAATGAAGGGAAGAGGCACAAATATTTTGTGAAATCGAAAGATTTCTCCACAGTGCAGATTTCTGTGGCCCTAAACTGCTGCAGTACTGAATTATGTCATTCAGAGACACTCATCTGCAACCCGCAATAGAGAGAATCTCTTGGGCAAATATTCCCTAAATGGAAGCTCCTGTGTATGTGTGAAGGAAACACTCCTACCATTCCAATGCTGCTACCATAAAAAAATCAAACGACTTCAACAATAACTTTTTGAATGAGAATTTAGACGAATAAAAAAATAGAAAAACATTTGTCCCTGTGGGGCGGGTGAGGAGAATTAGATGTTAATATCAACAGGCCCAGTTAATATCAACTGCTGTATTACTACAGGTCTGTACTGGCTTGCCTGGAGTTACATGCCTGTTTCAAGCTGGAACAATGAATCGGGTCCAAAGTCTAATGCTGGCCTATGGGCATGGGATTGGTAAACACATGCATCCAGTGACAATGGGAGACAGCTGCTTGAATAATACAATCAGAGCAATTAACAAAGACACTTGTAATACATACTGACTAAAGAGCTCCCTTCCCTTTCTCTCTCTCTCTCTCTCTCTCTCTCGCTCGCTCTCCTCTTTTACATGCCAGGACTGAAAACACAAGGGCTAAAATCCATCCTTGATTTCCATACCAGTTCCCTACTGACTTCAGTGCAAGCTCTGCATGTAAATAAACAGAGCGCATGGCCTCTGAACCAGTGCTGAGAAAGGAGGGTGCTGCTGTCGCCGTTTGAAGCCTGTGACGGTTGCCGCATCCAGCTGGATATGATGGCTATCTGGGTGAAATATGCATAGAAACCGATGCAGAGAATGATTAGAACTGAGGTGGGAAGACACCTCAGGGACTGGGTCGGGGTTACATGCTTTCCAGTGGAGCTAGCCTGGCAGTGTTCTTTCCTGGCTGATCTGGCAGCCTCAGAGCAGCTCTGGGACACAGACATTACCTGAGAAGCCATGATGTCAGCAGTTCTGCAGAAAAGGACCTGGGGGTTACAGTGAACAAGAAGCTGGATATGACTCAACCGTGTGCCTTGATTGCCAAGAAGGTTAACAGCATATTGGGCTGCATTAGTCGGACCATTGCCAGCAGATCGAGGAAAGTGATTATTCCCCTCTATTGGGCACTGGTGAGGACACATCTGGAGTATTGTGTCCAGTTTTTGGGCCCCCCACTACAGGAAGGATGTGGACAGATTGGAGAGAGTCCAGCAGAGGACAATGAAAATGTTTAGGGGGCTGGGGCACATGACTTATGAGGAGAGGCCAGGTGAACTGGGCTTGATTAGTTTGCAGAAGAGAAGACTGAGGGGGGATTTGATAGTGGCCTTCAACTCTCTGAAGCGGGGCTCCAGGGAGAGAAACCAGAAGAGACCCTGAGGGGAAGGTGAGAATAACTGAGATATAAGATGCGATGTGACGGAGAGGGTTGAGGAACAGAAAGCGGCTGGAAACTGAAGGGGCAGGTACATAAGTGGACAGCACAGCATGTTTCTGGGAGAGTAAATGAGCTTAGAAGAAAGAGAGAGAGAAGCAGGAAGAGCACTGAGTTGGAACCAGGACCAACGAGGAGGAAGGCTGAGTGTGAGAAAGGAAAAATCTGGGTTTGATTGCAATGTGCACTTCCAGGGGGATTCAGCCTAGAGCGGCTCGATGATGATGTGCAGCAGAATAAGCAGAGCGGTGGGGAGAGCTGAGTCAATGTTTCAGCAAAATGCTTAAGTGTGTGCCTAAGTACAAGTATGTGAGTCGTGCCACCGACTGAAATGGGCGTGTGCTCGAGTACCCTGTTGAATTGAGGCCTGAGAGAGGAAGAGAGTGTGCCTACTCTAGGCCAATCTTTCCTAGCATTTCCCACCGTGGCTCTCCCCACCACAGCGTCCAGTATCAGCAGTAAAAGCCCCATTATTGGCCTGCTATTGGCCATGGAGCCACAGTGACATTTAACCTTGCCATAGCTAGTCTGCATGAAAGAACGGTTCAACACTGGGGCCTTGTGTACGCTGGGACACCTGCCATTAGGACCCAGTGGTAGCGATGGGACAAGAGAAGGACAGAGAGAATTTGCAGAGGACGATTACAGTGAGTGTTTAGGAGGCTGTGCAGACAGGCAAACATCAAAACTAGAGTCTAGACTGGGTACTAGAGTCACTTGAGCAGAACTGATCGGACTCCTCCTCTTCTAGCCTTATAGTAATAATAATTCATAATAAATCCTCTGTGCCACCAGCATCATTATCTTTAAAATAATATTTTTACCTGATTGTGATTCAGGTAGAGACAAATGTGGTGTCTGCACCCTGTCCGCTCGTCGGTGTGAAACGTTGGTTCTCTCCTGCCAGATTCTGCCTGCCGGAGAGCTAGGAAAGGCCAGATGCCCTCAGCCCTCGAAGCCGAGGTCTAAAAGGAATCCTTCTCTGGGTGCTCATCCTTTCTCCCCCAGTGCCCTGCCTTGTCCCTTTGTTCACATCTTACTCCCTGCTGCTCTAGCCAGGAGATGAGTGCACCTGCCGGCCTCAGAGAAGCAGATTAGTGAATTCAGTGCTCATGCAAGGGTCAGGACCGAGAGCCTGTGGAATTATTTTCTCACTGTCTATCCTGAGCAGGTGCAAGAGGTGGAGTGACAGGCCACCATGGGCAGGATCGGGTGCCAGGAGTTGGGCATCTTTTATCCATAGTTAAACTTCCAAATAAGGGGTGTGGTTTCCAGAGATGCTGAGCACATGCTGCTCCCTAGGACTTCCAGGCTCCACAGCTCTGGGAACAGGCCTGTGACAATCTTCAGACACGTGCGCTGATGTGTCTCAGCCCTGACTTAGCAAGACTTCTTTTAGGGATGGTAGGGGAGCTCAGTCTTTATCCTCTGCTAGCCTTGTCCTCTGCTGAGCGTGCCAGTCAGGCCCAGGCACAAACAATGATCTCTCCGTCTTCTGCGATGAGGACAGCTAAGAAAACCTGTGTCCATACACCTGCCATTGGCATGGTCCTAGAATACTTGCCCAGGGGTGGGTGCAATTTCAGCAGGCCACGAAATGGGTGGTGCTGTCGGCCAGAATGCAGGCCCACAACTGAAGTAAGTTGAGATGGAGCAGGAGGGAAGATGTGACCAGTGAAGGACAGTAGCAGTGCACTTCACGTGGTTAGTGTGGAAGAGTGATGCCACCTAACGTTTGTACTAAAATACAATCAAATTGTACATCTCATGCACAGCAATTACAAACCGTTGAGAAAAACCCTGTTCCGTTGTTAACCAGCAGAGTGTTTCCTTTCCTGCATGAGTCCTTGACGTCTGTGTTCCATGAACCCTAACACATGAGAAAACAAAGTAATAAATGTTACGTGCTAGCTAATAGCTATAAGAGCATATATAAATCATGAGATCGTCAGGATGAAGGCATGATAGGAGATGGGTTCTCCACATCATAGCTGAGGCACACTGATGTGAGAGTTAGGAATAAGGGATGCTTTGCCCATATGGTTAAGGCACCGAGGTGGGACTCAGGAAACCTGGCTTGAATCCTGACTCTGCCATGATACCTTGTGACCTTAGAAAGTCACTTAATCCCTCTGTGCCTCAAAGCCCGGTCTGTCAAATGGTGATAATGGCTCTGATCTACCTCATGGTGGAGGATAAATTCCTTAAAGTGTGTGAGGTTCATACTGTGCTGATGGAGTGAGGGGTATACGTAGCTCCATGGATGGATAGCCACCGTACCCTTTCTGATGTCAGCCATGACTTAATGCGCTGCTGGAAGCTACTCAGATGATGAGGGTGGAATGAGAACTTACACTGAATAGACTAGAATAGACTTTTCTATGGATAAATGACTTTGGCACTGTGCAACCCTGCCTACTGTCCCACAACAACAACAACAAAAGCGGATGGAGGGAAGGTGCATGGGAGAGCTCTCTTGACATTGTAACAAGCCTTTGATAATGTATTGATGGATACATCTGGTGACCTTGGTATAATTATAGACATTTTTGCTAGGAAAAGAATATCTAGGCATTTTATCATTAGCTTGTGGTCATTTTCCATTAAAATTGTAAAAATAATGGCTCTCGGAGAAAGAATCTAGGTATGAATGAAACAGTAAGGACACAACCCTGTAAAACTATTATAAACAAGGCCTTTAGCCTCAAATTAGCACTTCAGCAAAATGGAGCTGATGATTCCCAGTGCCCGATGTCCCTGCTTTCTGTGAACTTGGGGACAGCTGTTTAAGATTAATTCTGCAGCATAGGATGATTTTTTCCCCCTCTGTAATAAGGCTAGAAGCATTTTCCAGTGAGTTCCGAGGAATTGGAAGGCACCACGGGAAAACAAATGGGAATGCTGAAATCTTCCTTCTTCCTCGCACTGCCCTCCTCCCTTCATTCAGGCCTCACTGAATAATGGTCCAGGAAGGTTGAGGAAATCAGGACTTCTTTGTCTAATGACATTTTTTATTTGAGTTTTATATTTATTAAAACCTTTACAAAACTGTGCGAGCCTTGTTCCATCATGCTTTGGAAAATAGGAGCACGGAAATTGCCAGTACACAGCAGACTTGTGGCCCATTTAACCCAATGTCCTCGCCCTAACAGTCACCAACATCAGAAGAAAGTGCCAGAAACCCGGCCATGGGCAGTTACAAGATAATTTGTCCAAAAGGAAAACCTGTTCCTGATCCCCAATGTTTAAAAGTTGAAGAGGGAGGGATTGTAGCCCTGCCAAAACTCTTATTTTAATGGGTTTTAAAAAAAACAAACATTCTAGCTCTTGATGCTCTCATTATCTGTGTGACAGTCCACCGAGCTTTGATGGGCAACTTTCATCTGATCCCTGAGATCCCTCTCTTTTCTCTCCATCCCACTGCTTTACTGCCCTTTCAGTGTAAGGCCATGAAATTAGATTGTTGGTGCTTCTGGGGAAAGGACGTTGTGCAACTTAAAAAGCTCAAGCATGTTTATCGTCCTTTAAACCCCATCCTGGAAACTTCCCTCAGCGAGGAGGCATAGGAACCTGTACTCTCTGTCATTGGTTTAGCAAGTGTGAACGGAGACCTCCATTACTCTGCCAGTCTCTCTCTTCAGTGTGTTACATTGGCCTCCTACTCTCCTTCATCCTGTTTGTCCTTACATCCTGGACTGTAAGCTCTCTGTCACAGGGCCTCTCTTCTCTTTTCAGCACACAAGGGACTCCTGATCCTGGATTGGGGTTCTAAGTGGCACAAATATAGTAACGTATATATTTGGTGAGGCCCCTACCATGTGTCCGGTGGTGTACAAATAAATAATAAACACCAAAACGAATAATAACAACAGAACAATCCAAAGGCATTTGCAGAAGAACAGTTTATCCACTCATCTTCCCTGCATGTGCCCAGTTCTGATCTGTCGGCATCCCCAGACATGTGGCCATCAGTGGCAAGAGCTTGGCCACCAAAATGGAAAAGCCATGACTATCTATCTTCCAGATGCAAAACAGAATGTGTGAAGGGCTGGATTCTCCCACACACCTCTTGCTGCTATCAGTTTTTCAGAGAAGACCCACGCTGTAAGTTTAAACCAACTGACAATACATTTAACATCTATCTGGCAGTTTAAGTAGTTTTCAGATGCCAACAGTTTTCCTATCTTTTGACTTACCAGGCTGAAATATTATTTATTCCACACTATCCTCTAGGACAACTGGAATATCCAAGGACAGAATTTTGAGTTTAACTAAGTTTTAAAGAGCCCATGAGACAAATTAACTGAGGTCAGAGATCTAAAGCTGCCGAATAAACATATTGTCAGAGAGAAAAATAATGTACATTCCTCTCCCCCTTTAAAACATTAAGAAGCTGAATAATCCATTGCTTCCTAGCCCCACATACAGCAAGCAGTTGATAAATATTCATCTATCCAACTGGAAGCATTAGCCCTTGTTACTTCAAGTGGAACTAACTGAAAATTAATGATGGTTTTCAGAAAATGCAAGATTATATACACAGAAGCAATTAAATACAAACCTATTAATTATTTAACAGCTTGTTAATGAGTAAAGTTTTAGTATAATTCAAGCTAGTTCCGTACATTCACTGCAGAGTTACTTCTGAGCGTACTGTTCTGAGATGAGTATTGAATTCAGGTCACAGGGAGTTAATAATGCCAGCTAAGAGCTTACACTGGAAGGGAAAAGGAGAGAAATGTTTCAGCTTTCTGTCCAAGATGCAGAGCTGCAGCAAAGTTCTTCATTTCATTCTCAAAATGTCTCCTGGCAGCCTTGAAGCGTTAACTACATTTATTCGCCTTTGAAATCCTCATTAAACATGTATCAATGGGTAGAATTTGATTTTCTGAAGTGAAGGAACAATTTACATTTATACAAAATGCATAATCTTTGTGTGGCTTTCACCTACTAGTTACCACCAGCTATGGATGACCCAAAAGACGTCTCTTCCAGCCGAAACAGATAATCAACCTGGCCTTTGAATCTAGGACTGAAATTCCCATAGGATAAGAAGTGAGCATCTGTTTGGTAGGTATTATAAATGAGGCTCTGACCTTTTGTGTTATTGAAGACCCTATGGCGCTATTATTATTAAACATTTATATTTCACCAGTTCCTAGTGACCTCACCCAGATCAAGCCCTATTGTGTTGGTACCTGTACTATTGCACATAGTAAGAGACAGTAATCATACAGTTGCACTGAAAGCTATGTGTTTTATTGCCACCTCCAGAAATATTTTAAAAATGATTGACACATGTAGGACAGTTGTATCTGCCTATCTAATAATGCTAAAAATTTGCACTGTACTCTTTAATCAAGAGAGTGAGAGAGCTAGGAAAAGCCCAGGAAGTTATTTGAATTATGCCTCATGAAATATTTTTGCAATGCCTTTGTCAAGCATTAAAAATGAGAACTAATAAATATTTTCAACTCTCAAAAAAGGAAAAGCCGATTCCTCAACACCTGGTATGGATTCTGGACTTATTCAACATACTGTTAAACTTAGCTGTTTACTGTGAGTTTCTTTGATATATTAGAAACAAAAATCTCCAGTATGAAGATACCCAATCTACGTAGGCCAGATCTTCAACTGGTATAAATGAGTGTAGCTATGCCGATTTACATATGCTCAGGCTCTGTCCCCTGGTATGTTCCAGGATTTCAGAGAGGAGTAATTGTTCTAAGGGCAGTGGAATGAACAGATGCAATGTCTGCTTGTTAAATTAAATTTAACTGAAAAAGTACCTTTTTGTCCTGCCAAGGGATCCCATGAGATAGCAAACTGTGTCTCATCACTTTCACAGTCACTTGTTCTTTCGTTCCATGTCAAAACAGTTATTCTTTTGCAAAGTGCAGTTCTAGAACTGCAGAAAAATCAGCCTTTTATTTTTATCCCTTGTAAGATTGGCAGAGAGAACGTGACCAAGGAATATCCTGCACAGTGAAAGGCAGCAGAGAACGAATAAGAAAATAACAACAGTAAATCAGAAAAGGAGAGAGGGAAAATAAAGAAGGCCAGCAAAGCCCAAAGGCATGTTGACAGTATGACAGCCAAGACCCAGAATTCACCACCAGGAAAGCCCTGTTCGCAGTAACAGTGGTGGAAGCTGTAATGTATGCAGGGTTTGTGCAGCTTTGCCACTCTAACCCTAACTGTCTGCAGTTTCTGGATAGTAAGGAGGGAGGATGGTTCAGTGGTGAGGGTGCTAGCCACAGACCTGGGTTCAGTCCTTGCTCGCTTCTGTATCAACCTGGGCAAGTCATTCACCTCTCTGTCCCTCTGTTTCACCAATGGGGATACTAAGGCTTTGCAGCACATCACTCTAAGGCTAAAGGCATTACAGATTGTGAAGTATGTATATGCCATGGTCATGAGGAGGAGGATGCAAGAATCTCAGATAAAAGATACGGTTTCAATTTCTGGCTCTGCCACAGAATTCATGTGTGACTTTGGCCAGGGAACTTATTCTTTCTTTTCCTCAGTCCCCATCTGTAAAATGTTCCCACCCTTTGTCTGACTTGTCACCTGAGGCTAAATTGTAGATCATGCCTGAAGATATTTATAGAAACTTTTTTCCCTGTGTCTATGTATCTATTGTCCAGATCTTGGGAGATGTGCAAATCTTGGAGATTAGTAACACGGGAAGGGGCCTGTGTTACAAGTTTGCACTGGGCCTGCAAAAACTATGCTTGGGGCCCTGCGCATCCGTGTCTCTGGAGAGCCATGTTCAGTGGAGCCCTGATCTCAGCTGGGACCTCTAGGTGCTACCAAATAAACAGCAATGAGGATTCACCCGTGGTAGATTGAGTCCCTCCTGTTCTTGGCCACTACTTTGTCCCATCATTCCTCTGCTTTGGACCCTGCTTGGCTTTTGGCCTCATCCCTCTCCTTGCCTCTGCACCAATGATTGTGTTGTCAGCTCTTCAGTCAAGACAAACATTTCCAGCTCTCACTAGAGTTGGGTTCGCCGTCTGCTACTCTGAAATGTTGCTTTCCTACCTAGTTTGGCATACTTGCCTAGAATGCCTGTTTCTGATGCCAGATGCTCTTCTCCTGTTGTGGGGCCTCCGAATGCACACATCCCTGATGCTGACAGTGTTTCTCACTTCCAAGTGGACTCTTCCTTCTTTAGTTGGATGCATTAGTTCCCTACATCCTATTGCTGTAGTTTCCTGTGGATTAGTGCAGTTGAACAGCCTGTAGGAGCAAGTTAAGCGTCTCCTAATTAATTACTTATGTCAATGGGAGCAAGACAAGAGAGTTTGTTCTCTTGACTTCCCTCTAACGGACCTAGATTCTCTTTTTCTGAAAGGTTTCCTACATTTTTAGTGTGTGTTCTCTTCCTGGCACCTGCCTTTCATTAGGGATTTTAGGGAAGATTTCCAGAAGCACTCCAGGCTGTTCGATTAGCCTGCAGCAGGTTGCAAAATTCCATCCTTTGTTTCTGAAGTGCTCTTTAGTCCCTCTTTCTGTGCAATTCATGAAAACTGCAGAGAGTAATTTTTCATATGATCTCCATCAGGAGACTGCTAGCCATTCTGAGGGCCCGTTCTGTTTGGAGATTGGTGGAAGAATCTTTTATTTGAAAGACAAAGGTGCAACGGGTGTTGCTTCCGACGTCTACAAACAGGCCTCATAAAAATTGCTGAGAATCGCTTATAATGGTGGGTAAAGACTATATTATCTCTGGCTCAGATGAGGGCAGGCAAAGCCCAGCATGCTACCTGGAGGAGGCTCTTCAACATTTATAAGTAACTGCACCCATCGTCTAATGCATCCGGAAAGGCATTCAAACGTGTTTGAATTAGAAGAGCGTCACTTGGCCCACCATATTAGCATTTACTGTCCTTTAGGGCACACAGAGATAAAACATGTTTTAGAGAACCCCAAGCACATCATTTTATATATTGTATCCACATATTCTCTCTGTCTGCAGTTCTCACGTATGTTCTTCCTGGAATCTATGAATGGAGGCTAACGTTTGCATACATTCTCAATCATTTTTTTAAAAAATGTAATGTGTTCTGTAAATAGGCTTGGCAGAATCTGATTTTTAGTTTTCCTAATTTTGGTGGATAATACTAATGTTTACTTTAAGCATTTTTTTCAATTTTTGTCATTTTAAATTTTTGGTTCTGTAAAATTATGAGTTTTAAGCAATTTTTTAAATTATTTTTATTGATTTATATGGTCACAGTTGTGGAAAATTAGGGGGTATCAGAAAATAATAATTTAATGCCAGTAGATGTTGAAATTCAAAAGGTTAAAGCTTTATAATCATTAAAACACAAATTGTCAAGCTCACATTAAAATATACAAGCTTTCTTAAATCAAACTTTCAGTTCTCAAGCAGCATTTTTCTTACTTTGCCTATCTGTAAATTTCAGTTATCAATGGAAATATTTTTCATCAGTTTGTATGTATGTGGGGAAATCAGCATTTGCCAATTCAAAAAACCCCTAAGCCTTCCAAGCATATATATAATTCATAATGAACCGGAAGCCAAATGAAATTAGTAGAAAGATTCGATTGACACCAGTGGATTTTAGATTAGATCCCATAGTTCTTCAGTCTATAGTAACTTTCATCCAAGGATCTCAGATCATTAACAAAGTAACTAATTATGACTGATAGCATCCTAAGAGGTAGGTGCAGTAAAAAATATCACCTCAGCCTCCACTAATTACCTTAAACATATGCAGAGAAAAGGCACAGACTTTTGCTAGGAACTTAACTGAATTCCAGAAATGTAAATTTCCCCAACCAGTCCCTTTCTTCATAATTCAGCGATACTGTTAGTGACATTGGAGAATATGAAGGATCAGTCCAACACTCCTTACTCATCAGGAGCTGGCAAGGTGCCACATGGCTTCTTGAAGAGTTAGCTGGGGTATTATCACACTATTAAATATGCTAATTCCTAGAAATCAACCACCTAAGTCCTTCATTTCCACCCCCAGCCCCATAATTAATTTTAAATCCTGCATTTTAATATTGTGCTTACAAAATACCCCGCCCTACTTCTGTGGTCACAAAGTAAGAGTTACGGAACCGAGCCAAGCCACCTGATGGCTCAAATAGGAAGCCATTTTGGCCATTGCACATGTGCTTGTTTTTCAGCTCCTGACACAGCTCCTGACACGAGTGTGCCAGCTGCATGTAGGAGAATGAAACATACTCCAGTCTGAGTCACTATCAGTGCACTGGGCCCCATTCATGGTTTTATATTATGGAATCATTCCACAGACCATCTCCAGGTCCCATTTTCGTCCTGGATGCACAGAAGGTTTGACTGCTTCTCAGGCAGCGGGGCTTGGGGCGAGTTGGGGAGGATCTTGTCTGAACCAGGCAGCTGTAGGCACAGACATAAGCTACCCTCTGGTCCCTCTATTGCTGCACTGTCCTAGTCGGACTAGTCCTAGTCCCTCTGGTCC
>ML675630.1:2618167-2691242 GCA_007922155.1 Mesoclemmys tuberculata | reverse complement strand
CTATTGCTGCACTGTCCTAGTCGGACTAGTCCTAGTCCCTCTGGTCCCTGTTGCTGCACTGTCCTAGTCGGCCTTCGTGGGCTGAAAGGAAAATGAAGCTGGCTAGAGCCTCTGCAGCGTGCAATGCAAGCTGCACTAATTACGCCTCTCTCCCTGTTGGGAAACCCAGAGGCCATGGGTGCTCCTGGAATACGTTGTACTTGCAAACAGTCTTGGACAGGATTCTCTGCTCCACCCAATGTAAGCTCAGTCAAGCCCTGAGAGCGTCTTTCAGCGAACAGTGGTCCCGGGTCACGACTTTTCTGCGGCAACAGGACCGCAGGGCGTAGCAGGAGCTCTGCACCAACTCGGAATCTTGACTCCAGGGAATCCCCAGCTCGTGGGGCGCCGCCAGTCTCAGCAGTCGGCCCAGCTCAGAGAGCCGAGCAGGGCTGACAAGCTGCCCCACTCACGCTCGGGGCGGTGGTTTTGAAGGGGGAAGTACGAATCCAAAAAGTGCTGATTTTCCAAGTAGCCTGAATTGGATTTGTTGGGGCTGCCAATTCCCTCACACAGCACAATCCCTGTGTGCACTAAAAAAACAAACCAACAAGAGTTCTGTGTGCACTGCAGCTCAAGTACAGTGCGTGTTCCTCCGTGCTTCCAAAGGTGCTGCAAATAGGCAGCTATTTTGTGCTTCTCTTGAATTGGACTTATGCACCCCCCCCATTTTGTTCATTGTTTTAGGATGAATGCTTTATCCCTCTGCTGATTTGTATGATTTAACTGTTTCCTTTCTCCACTGCTCCATTTCAGGTGTATGCCTAGTGGATTCAGTGTGAGCCGATCTTGCTTTGTTAAAGACTTCTGCTCATCCTGTTTTGCTTTATTTCCTGGAACTCTATTCTAAATCTGCTGGATCAATGCCAGGCCTTTTTTCAGCCAACGTGGAGTTGAGGCTGAATTTTAAGAATGGTGTGTTTTTAAAAAATAATTACAAATCTGGAGTTGAGCAGAGACAAGGAAATGGAGATAGCGGATAATTGGCTGGAGACAGTGTGGTTACTTCTGAGTGCAGATGAGAAGTCCTTGACTCCCAGAAGAGTTTGTGTGGTGGGAAACACCCAAGATTGCTCGGTAAGTCATGGAAAGGCAGTTTAAAAAGAAGAAATACAGGTGGTAAACTACTAGGAGGAGTAAACAAAATACACAACAGCTCCCATCTCATGCTGAAGGCAAAGAAGAAAGGGATGACAGATTATCCACAAGGATGGAGTGACTGAGGAGGAGGTTGTGCCATATTTTGCAGAAGATCCATACAATTACAACAGAGGGATGCAATGGACATCAAAGAGGAGACAGACAGCTTGATTCAGCGTGCACAAGGGCAGAGTTGTGTATGTGGGATGTGGGGTGGACATAAATGGTTCCTATGGTTACTGCTGTTGTATATGGGATACAGGAATTATGAAGCAAAGGGAGAATGAAGTCATCTCCTGTCATGGCAATGATACCGCATGTTATAAAGTAATTTACCATTGCCTCTCTGGAGACAGCAATGGATGGACCAAAAAATCTAGGTCTCAGTGATAAAGGTTTAATAAGCAGCCTGTAACAGAAAACTATAGAGTTAACATTTCAATACAGTGAGCAGAGCCCCTTTGTCTGGAGCAGTAACTGCTTTATCCAGTCAGAACTGGTCTTTGAGGAAGAAAAGAGTTAGGCTTCTGTATCATATTTTTAAAGTTTATGTCATATCCCCTGTAGTGGCTGGTGTACATAGAGGATAATAGCCTACCATTGCTGTCAGCAAATGTTATTGCTTTAGTTTGCGTGCTAGGGTATCTGCTTTGGTGTTGAAGGTCTCAGCGACTGATAGCCCATGGAGAAATTTGTTACTGCTCACTCTGAATGTCAGGCTCTGACATTCTGCAGTACTAAATTCAAGTACCACCCCAGGCTGAGAACTCACCAGTGAGTTTGCAAAATGAATTCAACCCTCTCAAACAGGCAGAGGTAAGGCCATTTTAAAATAAAATAAATTAAAATAAAATCTTTAAAATTTCCAAGTGTTTTAAAGTTTCAGAACCAATTTGTATAACTGATGTTTTCCCCAATGGTCTGATTGCCCATGCCTAAAGGAATAAACATAGGACCGTATAAATGGAAGGCTATAAAGATCATATTATAATTTCAGCAAACAAGAAAACTGTCACACTGTAATGTGAGCAATACAAAAATTATGAGGGCCATAATGTTGTTAGAGACAAATAAATCCCCTGAGCATCAATGGGAGCAGACTTGCAGATTTTTCAACGTCTCAGTGGACTGCTACACAGCGAAACAGTCCCATGTATTTTAATTATTATTTTATCAGTTATTAACCTAAGCCTGTTTAGCTAAATGAAATTGCATATATATATATATAACTTTTCATTTTAATCTCCAAATTATTGCAAGAGGGGTCCAGATGCACAAGGACAGTGACCATGTTCTGGCTAGGTAGCACTCACTGCGCTTGCCATGCCTTCATTGTCCTGCCTTATCGCCACTTCCTAGTTTGGCCCTGAAGAAGTGCCGGTTTTCACAGCTATCCTTATACACTTGCATCACTGCAGGGAGCAGAAAGTTGGTCCAGTCACAGACGTTACTGAAGTGCCAGTGCCCGTGGTCAGCCGCAGCAGCCCAGAACTCTAAATCTGAAACCTCGTTAAGTGCACAACGAAAGGCATTCACGGTGCAGACCAAGGAGTGCTATTCATCCTGTGAACCCCAGGGGCTGCTGCATATTCTTGCTTGCCACCTACTGGCACTTTATTAACTGTTTGCATATGTAGAGACATCTCTTTCAACAATTCCCAGAGTGCTCCAGATCTGCAGGAGTAATGCCATTGTTCCAGTTAGGTACAGAAAACATGGAAGGCAATGAGGGCATGGTCAGCAAAGAGCTACAGGAACAAATTCAGCACAAATAGATGTGACTGCCACAAGTCAGCTGAATGATGACCCAGAAGTGAACATTCATCATGACGGCTACGCCTAATCCAGCCTGAATTTCCTATGTTGCAAGTAAAGTTCTACTAGGGGGAACGTTTTTAAGCATACAAATACCTTTGTCAGTGGAACAAACTGCCAACGGAGGGTTATGGAATCCCCATGGTTGAGACTAGCCAACCATCTCTCTGGAATGACGTCAGGATAGCGCAAACAATTAATTCCATGCCGCGAGTGGAAGGAGAGACTGGCTGCCCCCACTGAGGTTGCTTCTGTTTCATCCCCAGTGATTTTAGGGGGCAGACATGCATTCCAAAGATCTGATGTTGCAATGAGAGTGTGTGTCCCTCAGTTCAGTGAAGTGGTTATGTGAAGAGTGCAGTCAATTCCCAGTGCTCCAGAATCTTCTCCTTTAAAATAGTCGGGGTATGAATACTCAATGGATCAACAGATCAAACGCTCAGTTATTATAGTAATGTTGAGGTTGAATGCAGCTTACTTCACTATCAGTGGGTGCCTAATCAAGACTTACCACGTAGAATATCAGGGAATGGTGAAAGAGACATAGTTCGCAACGTTGAAGACCATACAGAAGACAACACTAGGAAAGCGTACTGTAGGAAACAGTCCTGCACAACACCCGTGGATATGAACTGAGTGTGTCACTGAGCTTTGTGATTTGACTGCCGTTCTACCTTTAGCAGCTCTTGGCTTGGTGCAGTATGAAAAAGCTGCTCTCACGTTTGTTTGATAGAGAGATTAAATTAAGTCAATGAAATTACACTGATCTACACCAGCTAAGGATCTGCCTGGCATGCCTCTAAAAGGGCTGGTCTCAAATGTATTCATTCATTATTTTAAAAAAACAGTCAGGTGTGATGTAGAATATGAGCCCAAAGGACAGGAGGTTCACTCCGATTGCACCAGCCAAGAATATTTCAGAAAGTGGGTGGAAATTTGCTGATTTCCTCCAACCAGGAGCTGGCCCGTACAATTTTGATTCTCAATATGCACTTTTAAAAATGTCCTCTAAACTAAAAGTAATTAAAAAACCACCTCATGGGAGCAGGTGTTTTGGATCTCTCAATGGGAAGGCTTCCTGCAGAACTCATACAGATTTTAGTGCTTTGGCCGAAACAGCTCCACTTTGCACACAACAGGAAAAGCGGGTGCCATCTTGAATTTACAGCTTTAAAGCCTATAGTTTTAATCATTTTTATCATCTGCTCTGATAATATATCACTTGTAATGACAAACTTTAAAACAAGGAGCCATCTTACTGTCATATTTCTGACCTATTTAGTATCACACATCAGGAGCTTTATTGTATTATCCATTCTGAGAATTGTCCAAACCAAGAAACTTAAAGGGACAAAAGCAGTCATTGTACACATAGGTCTTGTAGCATGAAAACAATGGGTTACATCCAGAGTGATAGTACTGCTGTAATTTTTACTTGAAACACTGTATGTTTGATTCTGTATGTGTGCAGCTGCTGCTGGGTTTCCACCCTAGCTAGCGTCGAAGCAAAGTTTTACAAGGAAAGCCTTTGTTTTTAACAGTTTTTAGATCAAAGAGATAATTTAACTAAACTAATTTAACTAAACTAACCCTTCTGGACCTTCTACTGCAGCAGCTTGTGGCAGGGGCAGAGGATGGTCTCCCTGCATTTTATTGCTGTCAATGAGCACATAGGTTCCTGCACACAGATAATCTCCCCTCCCGTCAGTCTCACTCTGATCCCTGTAGAAAATTGACTCTTTTTTGCAGGGTGGCATCAACTGTTTTGAGTAAAGCAAAAGGAGCTTGGGGGAGGAGGAGGGTCATTTCAGTGCAAAACCAACTCACCCCCATCCTTTGTTTAGGAAACAAGCCTCCATTTGGACCCTGCTGTGTGTAAAGGGAAGAGACACCAGGCGCATCCAGGAGTAGGTGACAACGGCCACATTTGACACTCACTGAGGAGGAAAGAAGGAGCCAGGTTCCTCTCTGCTGTGGAGCTCCACTGAGCTCAGCTCAGGCTCTTATATGACAGACTCCTAAACAGGAGACACATTGCTCCACATTGCTTCACTCCACGTCTCTTCAGCCAACAGATCCCCAGCCACGTCCTTCACCATTACACCTACCTCTCCCTATGACGAATCCTTTGACCTGCACCCATTTGTGTGCTGTGCAAACTCCCACCACCTCGCACTGAGGACACGTCTGCCATTGGCAGTCCTCCTCCCAGATCTGCTCTTGTTACTTCTCTGTTCCCACTAATGAACCCTAAGCGTGGCTCTACTGTGTCCATCTCTCCTTGGGGGAGGACCACAATACATCAGTCGCTTCACCGCCTCCCAGAATGGTTTCTATTTCCCAGGAGACACCCTGGACCTGGCTGGAAAATGTATAAAAAGAAAGAGAAATTGGCAAATGCTCCCTGATAGGACTACAAACATGCTTTCGGTTCTTGTCCAGAGATGGACGTGGCCAGAAAGTGGGATACAGCATTGGAAGGGACGGGCCTGGGAAATAAAATGTAATGCTTTATCCCTGGATAGCTCCTCATCTCTAAAGAGCGTCATAAAAAGTAACTTTTTAATCCGCATAACAAGGCAGGCAATATTATTTCCCCCTCCCGCCCCTGCCTCTTTTATTATTTTCATTTAATATTTTTATGCTGTCTCATTTATAGCTATTGATTACCTGAGGTTCTGAGCATGTCCGCAAAGATTAAACTCCTAACCCAATTAAATGTACCGGGAGACTGTACACACAGCTTCAATTATCACTCGCCAGTCACTACTAATCACCAATAATCCCCGACTCCCCACTTTCTACATTTCCAGAGCGGAGATCCAAAGGGCGTAAGGCTCACCTTTCATTGCACTGCAGGCAGCAAGCGCTCAGCACTCTGAGAACAGGAGCATCTGACAATGGGCACCAAAAATGGGTGGTCAGCTTTGAAAATGCTGCCCTGAATGACTTGCTCAAGGCCATAGGGGAATCCAGGCCCGTGCTGGGATTAGTCCTGTCAGTTTTACCCCACACCTCGTTCTGTAGAGCTGACGGACTTCCGGCAGTTGAAAGGCAGAAGAGAGACAGGGCCACATTTTTGTTTTGCCAAGCCCTGGCACTTTTTGCAGTATTCCAGAGTATTTCAGGGCTGAGGTGTGTGCAAGTGACAGCCCTTCCCCAGAAAGTCTCACCTACAGCTCCAGAAATTCTCAGCATTAGCCCAGTCGGGCAGGAACACCTCCCCCCCCCACATGGAATAAGCCTCTTGGTGCCAGTGGCGTGTACTGTCCTTCAGGTGTAAGATGGGTTTCTCTTTGCCTAACGATTTTTTTAAGTGGGAGTTAAGTTCTTAATGGCTCATGGAGAGTGCCGGTGAAGTGCCCTCTTCTTGCCAAGATCTCCCTTTGTGCTTCCTACCAAATGTTAATTGCTACTAAGGTTTATGGCTCTATGGTGCTGAATGCATACCCAGAACTGGAGTTGATTTATAGCTCTGCAGTGTTTAATTGCATCAGAGTTCCTATAAAAGTCCCTATTCTTGCTGCTGCTAATGTTCAGGCCATTTAAAGTTGAAATGAAAAGCTTTAAACGGCAGCTGGGCAGATACCCTGGCTTCCTCTGCTAGTCTTGAGGGAGAGAGACCCATTAGATCAGAGCTGACATCTAAATGACATTAGATTACAATAGACCAAACCAGGTTGGAATTGATGCCTGTTAATTATTTATTTTAAAGACACGTTAGTGGGAAGTTAACCATGAAGATGCGCTAGCTAGTTGATCCAGTGATGACCAGAGGGAGCTTTCAACAGACCAGAGACCCTAGAGATATTGCGTTTGCTAGGTTTGAAGGGTTTTTGTTGGGAGAGGTGGGGTAGGAGGTTAGCAGTACCTCTGGGTCAGCTGGGTTTCACTAAGGCTTTGCTAGCTAACATGATTTTGGGGAGGTGAACATCATACCCCTTTAAAAATGGCCCACTGAACCGTGTGTGGAAGTTCACAGGGTAGATTTTATCTTTTCTGTTGTTTGTTGATGATTGACCCTACATGATTTGTCACCACCCCTCTGTTCCTGGTGCTCTCAAATGCCCAAAGTATAAAATGCCTGCAATCCTGTTCAAATGAAAGAAAAGGGGGTGACTTTTCCCCAGCTGGACAGTGCAAATCCTTAGCCTCTATCCAGAACTATATTTTACTCATGTAGAGTATCATAATGTGCAACTCCACAGTGTAGCTTTGCATCAGGATTTATCTTCCTATGAAGATCTTCCTGTGAAGATAAAATCTTCCTATGAAGCATCTGGTATTAGAGAAATGTCAGCAGGGCCCTCACATAGGCCCACTCTACCAGGGCCCAGAGGCCCTGGGGGACCCGGCCCAGGTTGCAACCCCCATTACCATGAGG
Organism: Mesoclemmys tuberculata; assembly: GCA_007922155.1. NCBI lineage: Eukaryota > Metazoa > Chordata > Testudines > Chelidae > Mesoclemmys > Mesoclemmys tuberculata. The sequence goes on along the minus strand of ML675630.1, from coordinate 2,683,864 downwards.
AAAAAAATTTTCATGGCTCATGAGATTGTATGTATTGGATGAGGAATTGTGGTACATGTGTGGGTGGGGGCCCGTGTTACAAGTTTGTACTGAGTCTGAAAAATTTATGCTTCGGCCCTGAATGTCAGAGGCAGGGTGCCAACCTAGGTGGACCAAAGGTCTGATCCAGTCTGTTCCCATGTATAACCGTCTTAATAGGAATAACATTTTCACTAGCCTCTGTTTTAGGATTCAGCATTTCTGACAAAGCTAAGTTACAGAATAAGAGTAAGATCACACCAGGTTTCTGTGGAACATGGGTAAATTTGGCTCCGACCTGATATATACTGCATAATAATGTGGTTTTGCAAATCCTTATCAATGTCTTATCAGGCATTCCTGTATCTTGACAGATACATTTCTTCCTCCTAAGCAAAAGTTTGTGAGAGCTACCATATAATATTTCTGCATATGTTGTAGATAAGGAAAATATGTTCTCATTTTTAGAAAGTAACAGATTGTGTGAACAGGATGATATGAGGAAAACATTGCAAACATTTTGCCAATACATTTGTTTGTATTTACACGAATTCTTGCCCAGCTAATGTTAGCCATCACGGATTGGTTTGGAACTGGACCATATGTACCCATATCCTCACACGAGCAGAAAGAGATATCACACTGAGATTGTGGTAACTAGCAAGTCAGCATCATTATTGGAGGCAGTCACATTTTCAGTGTATTGTGTCACTTAATGGCATCAAGTGAGATGGACAGACCTTGTCACTGCATAAAACACACCCTCAAACCCCAACCGTGTGTGTAGTATTGTGCTGGATCACGCCACATTACACCAGGTGACATCGACTCCAGTAAGCGGAATGCCTCACCCTGCAACCCTATGAGTAGCCAGACTTCCACAGTGTGTTTTCAAAAAGATACATAGTGACATTCCCACTAATGTCATTGGGTGTCCCCCTGAGGTCCTTGCTCCGTTCTAAGACAAAAAAACCCCAAAGTATATCATGCTCCCACTTCCTGCTTTTCCCTACACCGTATGCTCCCTTTCCCATGTACATCAACCTGAATTCTCTTTCACATCCACAGAATACTCTATCAATGTCAATTACACGGTTCTGTTACTTACCTCAGCTTTCTGATTATAACTATGTCTACATAGCCCTCAGTCTATACAAATCTAAATGGCATCCGTCAATCTAAAAATAAGAGCTGCCAACAGCTCCCCTTGCTCACCCCATCAGAACCCTTGCTAAATTCACCACAGTTTAAAAAAAAAAAATCAGGTCACTTTCTTGACTTCCAGTTTACAAGCAGATGTGCCATAAATCTCATGAGAGAATCTGTCCTCGTGAGATTTCCAGCCAGTCAAGCACCCAAATGTAACCCCAAATATCTTGAGGTTCCTTTATCTCTAGTCTATATCTGCCTGAGACCATGTACCTACTGGAAAATCTAAAAACCTGAAGGGTCTGTTAACCAGACTTCACAGCACTGTTTGCTGCTATTATTTTGCATTATCTTCAGTTAATTACTTTTACAGGCCTGCCAAATACCCTAGTGTTTTCACAAAGCTTAAAAAAAAAAAAAAAGGGTAAGCTTTGACCCTTCCACTTGTCAGTTCTGTGCTCACAGCTCTAAAAATAGGGCAGCTTTGACAGAGGAGAGATATTTTTGGAAAAACTAGTTATTGCAGCCAATCACACATCATTATTAGAGCCCCTGCTCTGAGACTTCTTTTAATTTTCTTTTGCACATACATTTTATGAAGTGCCAAAAAGAATTGATGCATGACCTTGAGAATAGGCTACACATTAGAAATTCTCTCTTTTGAGATGCCCTTCCTGCCTTCTGCTCCTTTTCAATAAATGTAAGTGGGAGGGAAATATAACTTACAAAGATGCCGCCTGCCCCCAATTTTCTTTGGAAGGCTCTATTTCTGCTCATAGAAAGCGTAAATTACATGTCAATATCCAATATGACATGAAATATAGGCTGTTGGAAATTTTAACCAGAAAGGCATATCACACCAAATCATAAAGTATAGTTGAGAATATAAAAGATGGCAAAATATATATCTGTATCTATATATTTGCAAGAAGATAAAGCCCCGCTCGGCTTAGCAAGCTCGGTAAATTCATGCAAAGTATCAGGTCTGACAGACACAGAACTCTTTGTAAATAAATAAATAAATAAAATAGTCTATGGAATAGCTCATTTTGGAAGGTGACTCTACGCTGGTAGGTTATATAAGGATACCAGACAGATACATAGTTTTGGATATTTCACTTAAAGAACAATTACCATAAGGTCATTCTGGTACCTCCTATATTTCATTAGCCACCTCCTCGATGGCTTTCATTATACAGCCAAGAATACGTCTGGTCAGGATTTATCCATATTGCAGTACGTTGTGATCATGAGCAGATCATTGTCTCTTCCATTATAGTTAGACTCCAGGAGGCACTGCTGGAGTCTTGCTCAGCTGGAAGTGTGATATGTCATTACAGAGCCAGCTGGAGATAGCACAATCAGTCATAGCACTGGTTTCATTAAATGCAGGCCTTTTTCTCCTGTGGCTCTGATATAACTGATAAGCCTCTTTGCCAAGCCCCAGTTTGGCCTCTGGCATTTGCAATGAAGCAGTGCACAAATAAGGCTACGCAATCAAATGTGGGCAGTTTAATGTCATCAGCATCTACTTCTTCCAACACCAAGGCTAAGGAAGGACAAGGCTATGAGCATGTTCCATCTAAGTTTGTTTTGAGCTGCCGTCTGAGCGTGGTGTGAGGTTGTCTGGATGGATTTATATGCCATGTTATACCACTGGCTCCTTTGCCATCCATGGCCTCTCTCACCATGCATTCTTCCACAGAGAACTATTTTAGTCAGTCAGTATGAGGTCATTCTAGCCACATGGCCAAACAATTGTTATTGGCACCATTTGACGATCATAGTCACACGTAGACTGTTCTTTTCAGGCTTCTATGGATGTCATCATTCTTTAGTCTAGCTGGCCGTGTCACACCTACAACATGGAGCACAGGCATCTCGTTTCAAATGTTGGCAGCTTTTGCTGCAGACGCTTTGCTAGTGCCCATGTTTCATAATCAGAACGTAGTGTGAGTACAGTAAGCGTTATGTATAATCTGGTTTTAACTGTCACTGATGCTGCTTTAAGGTTCCCCATGTTTTAACTCAAACATGAGAACGTTCTGCTGGAAGTAGGTATCTCTTGGGGATGTCATCTTCATAGTGGTGGTCATAAGTCATGATGGTACATAAGCAGCAGAAACTGTCTACTTGCTGGACACCTACACAGTTAATGACTAGTTTAACCTGTTTCTTGATTTTTTGATGTTGTCATTAGCTTGATCTCTTGTTCATTCATTTTTAATACTTGTTCTCTGGCTGTTGAGTACAGGTTAGTTGCTGCTCCTTGGTTATATTCCTTTGTAGGCATAATCATTATGATATTGTCTACAAAGGTTAGGTGATTGATAATTTGCCCTGATTTCCTACAGCCTTCATCAATATCACTAAGGGAGCTGGATAAGATGTTTTCTTAGTATACAGCAAAAATACTGGACTGAGGATGGACCCCTGTTTAACTCGTTTTCATTTCAAACCGCTCAGTCAGCACACTGTTGACTCTTGCTATGTGGCACGCAATGCTATACAGACTCTGTAGCATTTGAACAAGCTTGCTGCTAAAACCATGTGTAGCTTGGCATTCGCTCCAGGCTGGTCGCTGTGGCCCTTCCTTGGGCCCAGCCTCAAAGGAAGGCCACTGCACCTTCCAGAAAAAGCGAGGGAATTAGCGAAGCAGGTAGTCAATTGCCCCAGCCCATGGCAGGTTGGGCAAGCAAGCAGTCAATGGCCCCGGCCCATGGCAGGGCAGGCAAGCAAGCAGTCAATGGCCCTGGACCGGGGCAGGGCGGGCAAGCAAGCAGTCAATGGCCCCGGACCGGAGCCGGGCAGGCAGGCAACAGGGGCTCACTCCAGCAACCAGGGTCCCACCGCAACACGCCGTAACACGCCAGCTGGGGTGGGCCCTGGCCGCAGCCACAACTAGGGCTGCCTCTGGCCCACTTCCTCCCCCTACTCCCAGGTGCCTCCTTCCTCGGGGTCTTCGGGGTCGGCAGGATACACAGCCCACGGCAGGCTTAGCAGGCCCTCCTCATTGACGGGCAGCAGGGTGGGGAGCTCCTCGGTGAGGGGCAACTCATCCAGGTCGCAGGATCCCTGGGGGTCTTCAGCATCCGGCAGCTCGTCCAGGTCAAGCCCCGCCTCTGGGGCCTCTGCGGCCGGCAGTTCGTCCAGGTCAGGGCCGGCTTCGGGGGGGGGGGGTATCTCCCACCCCAGAGTATTTGGAGGCTCAGCCCACTCCCTGGGATCTGGGGGCCCTACCCAGTCCTGGGGCCCTGGGCGGTGGGGCCGTTCCCAGCGCTCTGGCTCAGGGAAGGTCTTGCGCTGGGCCTCAGCCCAGCTGGGATCAGGCCGGCGCTGCAGCCGGCAGGAAGGCACGTCTGCACCCGCAGGCAGCCGGTCTCTCACTGAGTGGTGGGCCCTGCCTTTTATCCTCTCTCCCCCGGCAGAATCCCCGCCCCTCTCGGGGTGGATTGGCCAGTCAGCTGGACCTATCGCAATCTGGCTCCCGGGTTGCTGGCCAGACTGGCCCACTACCCCTTTGACGGCCTGTGCTCGGGGCTGCGGCCCTTCCTTGGGCCCAGCCTCAGAGGAAGGCCACTGCACCTTCCTACACCATGCTTTTTGAGTTCTTTCCACAGAACCTCTCTGTTAGCAGAGTCATATGCTTACTTTAAGTCAGCAAATGTGCAAAACAGGGGTTCTTTGAACTCAATGTGTCTCTCCAAGATTTGAAGGAAAGCAAATCTCAGAACTACGGTGGAATGTGCAGGTCTAAAACCAGCTTGTGACGCAGAAAGGATTTCCTCTGTACTTCTTTTCATGCAGTTGAGAATCACTCTACAGAATACCTTGGTAGGAATGCTAATAAGACTGATTCTTCTGAAGTTATTGTTGTCTAAAAGCGTGGTACAATGATTAGATGTTGCCAATCTTCAGAGACTTCACCCTTCGTCCAAATTAGGTGAAATGGTTTGCAAAGGAGCAGAACGATACCTCTTCCACCCTGTTTCAACATCTTATGCACTGTGCCATTGGGACCAGGTGCTTGTTGTTTTTCCTGATTGTGTCTTCAATTTCTGCTACCAGTATGCATTCTTCTCCTTTTTCTTTGCTGCCTTCACAGTTGATGGCCTCCAGGACAGCTGGGTCAACCTGACTGTTCCCGTTTAATAGCTGATGGAAATATTCTCTCCATCTTTTGAGCTTTTAATCTTTATCTACTCCTGTGGTTGCCCTGAACCTCACATAGCTGACTTGTTATAGGGGTTACCTTCTTTGATAGGAATCTAACTTTCTGAAAAAGCCCTCTTGCATTTTTTTAAAGTGTTTTTCAAGCTCTTTGCCTTCTCTCTCAAGCCAGTATTTCTTAGCCTTTTTAACCATTCTTTTTAGTTCCTTGTTGAGCTTTTTCTATTTTTCTTTCCTCCTCAGGGCAATCTTCAGCTTTCAGATGTTCTTAATATGCTTCCTTTTTTCTTCTTGATAGGTTTTTTATCTCTGGTGACACCAAATCTTTCCTTTTTGGATGCAACCTCATCCCTACGATGCACAAATCACCTTACTGTGTCCTGAAGTAACCATTTGTGAGTGCCATTACCCACTGGCAAGGGCAAAGAGAGGAGTGCACAGATTTTGGAGGTGTAATCTAGGCATCTGTTTCTGAAAACATGGCTGAACATTTTTTAAAACATAACAGAAATCATCCAATGCTCTCTGCCTGTTTGTAGAAAGAAGCCTAGTCATGTTGGCCTTTCTGCTGTAGACTAATAAGAATATAGAGAAAGTAGAGAATTTTTTGGGAATGAGGCTGGTGTGAAATTTCTAAGATTGTTCCGTGCCTCCCATGTTTACCACCACCATTCTCTCCCATTCGCTTCAGGAAGTGGTACTGATCAGCACAGCTGTGAGCAAGAGACAGTGAAGAAGACACAGCAGCAATGCTCAGATACGTAGGTACTGGCAAAGCAAGGGAAACTGGGGGAAGGCCGTTTTTAGGTTCAGCATTTCAGTTACACATTTGGAGATGCACATTGGATTCTGTATCTCTCGTCAGGTATATGTAGAGTACTCAGCATTCTCACTGTGTTTGTGCTCCATAAAGGGGAATGAAATCTTTTTCACCAATAGCTCTTCGATGTGTTTATCGCAGGGCCAACAGCCCCTAATTTATGGAGTAATAAACTGGTAGAATGGATGTGTTATAAAAGTAAATTAGCAAATGAGATTCAATCTAAACAAAGCCAGTGAATTAAAGGCAGGGAGGCTAATTTTCAGATGTGCTGAGCACCCACCACTCCATCTGAAATCAGTGGACTCAGCAAATGCATTGTGCAGAGACCCCTGGCCTAAAGTATCTAAGGTGACAAAAGTCTAACTCAGCCTGTTACATAAAATGGCTTATAAAAGTCAGCAAAAATTGAAGACTGGAAGAGTGAATTAATCCCAAACACCACCTGGTATGTGAGACTCAGGTACCTGCTGTCACCTGCGCCCTCATGTATCCTCTTTATTTCGTCTCTTTCCTCTCTCGCTCTTTGCCTCTTGTTTAAGAAGAGTCTGGCTTAGCCAGCCAAGCCTGCTTATTTTGCAGTGAGTACCGAGAGGTAGCTAAAAGCAATGCTCTGAACAGCCCAATGCCGGTACAAGTTTGGGATGTCTCAGGGCAGATCAGGCCATGTGCTGAGCTGGTGTTTCTCCAGCAGTGAGGTTGCAGTCAGAATCATCGCCAGAAACAAAGGCTGCATTTTCTCCCTTCGCTGTGCTTCACTCCCCTCTCTGGTGTGTGTTTGTCTCATGTTATCTGTAAGGAAGCAGCCTGGATTCAACAACTGCAGCAACACCGAGACCTCTAGGCCCTCCAAGCTAACTTCTCTTTTCCCCAAAAGGACAGTTAATATCATCTGTAATACCACCTAAAAGATTGTCTCACTGGGGGGAGGGGATCCCTTTACAGGGAAAGAGGAAGTCTGTTAAAATGCTGAAAATCCTTACTTAATACTTATTTCAAATTCTTTTTTATTTTTCTTTCTTTACTTTATCTTTAATAAAGCTTCAAAAGATTTTTCAGTGGTGGTTGTTGCCACTGGGATAAATCTATATTTAAAGGTGACCAGCACACATTTTTAAAGAGGAAAATCCAATCAACTGTTTGTAATACCAAGTTGGCAACAGACCACAGGCCAGATCCCACACTGGTGTCAATCAGCATAGCTCTACTGCAGTCAGCGACGTTCACCACTTGAGGATTTGGTCCTGCCGGTGTAGATTTTTAAAATTGCACATCAACACACTTTAATATGCAATAGTTGAAAATCCTTTCCTATTGTGTTCACTCAAATCACCGCTTAAAGAGTACAGTGAGAGGAAATCCCACTGCAGGACAATATATAGAACTCTTGAAATTCAACCAGAAAAACTACCAGCAGAAAAGATGTACGAAAACTGAAAAGCATATTTCTTTCTTTGTAAAGTTGTTAGCTCTGATCTCTCAACAAACAAATTCTGCCACAGCAGTTTAATAAAATTGAGACTGCCTTGGATGTGTCTTTATAAGAATTGAAATTACAACCGCTTTTCATTGGAAATGGCATGTCCAAATAGTTCTCAAATGTGAATACAAGTGTTCTTCTGTAGAGTCAATAGACAAGTATTTTGACCTAGATAGTGCAGTGACGCGACAATGACAAAATGGACACCTACAGATAGAATCCCTGCATCTGAAAATGTGCGTTGGATCAGTTCTTCAGGGAAAAAAGCATTAAACTGAATCTAAAAACAATCCAACACAGTCCAATCAAGATCAGTGGAGGAGCACAAACTTCTTCTAAGGTCAAATCCTGAAGTCCACTTCCAGTGTTTCCATAGGCCAATCTGTCAGCGAAACCAATGGGGGCTGTGTTCCTGGCTGAATTTGGGTTATTCTCTGGGGAAACATGTTTGGAATAATGGGCTGAGGCCTAGGGATGGAAGAAATACGTTCCGTTTTGCATATTTTGCTGCTGCTTGAATCTCGTGTTGAGTTTTGGATTTGAACAAACTCCCTCTTCTGCCAAAGCCAAGAGATTTGATGGGGTTTTGAATGAAAGTAGAGAAGCATGGTGGAAAAGGCTGTAAATTCAGAAACTGGGTTCAGTCAAATGGCATAGGAACCCTGGGAACTTCCAGCACATCCGAGTAGAGCTGCGAGGCAGGAATTCTTTGCTAAAATGTTGGGTGCTTTGTTTGTTGGTTTTTTGTTTTTCTGAAAAATGCAGATTCATCAGAACTGCAACTGTTGATGAAACAGTGTCAAGTTCAGCAATATACCTGACTTTTTTTTTTTTTTTTGGTTTAAAAAAAAAAAGAAAGAGAGCGCTTTGAGATTGTTGAACCAAAAAGCTTTGGTTTTTAGAGTCAAAATGACTGTTTTGAAATGTTAGTAGATTTACACTTTTAAAAGCCTGGTTTATTTTTTTTTAAAGCAAATGAGGTCAAAATCAAAACAAAATTTCTCAGTTGACCCAAACTGAATGTATATTCCTCCCCATATGAGGAAAGGCTGCTCCCCATGAATCACTGGGCCTCTGCTCACAGTATTCACAGCCTAAAGGAGTAAGAGAATGGAAATCAAAGCTAGGTCTCCTACGTGGCTCTGAAGAACATTTTATGGGGCCTCCATTTCCCATACTTTCAGGCTAACAGAATCCACTCTCTGAAATTCCAACTAATAAGCTGCAATCTTTGAAAAGTATGAAGCATTTTTTTTAAATTGCTAATTAAAAAAAGTTTAACATTATTAATCAAAAAACATGTGGATAACTTTCTGACCAGTTCAACCGCTGCTAATGACAACAAACACTTTGCAATGATGCATCCAAAGATCTCAAAGAAAGAAACAAATACAACAGATAGCAAAATACAACGTGAACTCTCCTCCACAGCCAGCCCCACAACAGGCTCCGTGACTGCAGATAAAGTAGGTAAGCATGCTCTTGGCTTTCCTGTCTTTGTCTTGGAAGATCATATTTTCACTAAGCTGAAAGCCTGAGTAGACTGCACTGTAAATACAGAGACTTCAGGATGCAACTAGCATCACCAATAAATTTCAAGCACACATTTTTCATATCATAAACGTTGTGACAGGATAGCTGCTGCATCACATTGCCAGGATATAATGTTTGCAGTGTTAAAAAAAAGAAAGATAAATCTTCAGAGACGCAGCTTCATTATCCATGTGGCATTTAAGAGTAATTTATGCCCAACATTTTAATGTGTCTCTCAGCAGGAAATGGTATCGTCGGTTCTCTGACTCACATCCACTACAGCAACTGTATCAAAATATACTGAAATAAACGGATTTGACTTGAGTTTTCTGCATTTTTATGGCCAGTTTATCAATATGGGTGAGATAATACAAATTAACTTACTTATCTTTCACAGAAAGGGGAGGAGAATGAATCTTCAAAAACTTTTCAGACAAGCAACTCATACTAAAAATGTAGTGATCAAACAATATATTCAGACCTTATCAAATCTGGCCTCAGAATGGCTATTCTGAGTTATTTACAGTAGAAATCAGCTTTGTTGATTCTTTGAATTTATATCCCCTGTCTTTCTCATACCGTCTTGCTTCTTTGGAGAAAACAAAACTCATCCACGCAATGACAGACCCTGCTGCCTGCTACGCTTGCTGTGTTGGGTAGCCTCATTGGGCATCTTTTTCTGAGATGCCATTTGCACAGCCAGGAACCAAATCCTTCAGTGTACAAACAGAAGACTTGTCCTTCCTAGCAACTATCTGCTAGGTCAAAGAAGATGTCAGCATCAGGTGGCAGAGGTCATTCAGGAATTGGGAGGGAGAAGGAAAGATTAGAGCCAGAGGGATGGACAGAAGAGAAATACAAATATAAATGAGAGAAAATAACAGCAATCACCAAAAATGAAAGAACGGAAAGTAAGGGACCATATATGAGAGGAAGTAACTATATAAATAGACAGAGCAATATCTGCACACTATAACAAGACACAGAGGAGAAACGGTTAGAAGACAGAAGAAGAGAGAGGCTCATGTTTCCAAAAGTGCATACACATAAATGTTCTCTTATTTCTGAGCGTGCGCCATTTACATATGCATGATGTCTCGGTCAAGAGCACCGGTGAGGACTGCAGACTCATAGACATAGATGCGTTCAGACAGCTCCCATGCTGTCTGCTGAGTTTCTGCATTCTGGACACATGTACATGAACAGCTTTGGACATGAACTTGTAAAAAGTTGAGCCAGAAAAGTTTAGCGTAAGATAGAAAGGAATGAATTGGGGAGGGGATTCCTTTTCTAAGATATTTAGCAGACTGGGGAGATGGATTTGACCCCATCAAGAAACACAGTGTATAGTTGATTTGTATGTTTAATCAAAATGTTAGAAAGGAAACCTATCTGGAAAATATAGTCAAAGCAGTATATCCCTGTGCAGTTTGGGACATAAGTAAACTTCAGGGAGTGAGAGCCATCTGATTAGAGAAGGTAGCTCAGATGAGAAAAGCTGTGGAATTTTAATTTTAAGACAGAGAGAATTAGGAAGGGCACAGGAATATGGCAGCAAGCTAAAGACAAAAGGCAAGGGCTGTGCAGGGACATCGTGGAGGTTGGTAGGGGGCAAGTGTGCACCGAGTCCCCGAGACAGGATATAGCAGGGAGCAGACAGACGAAGAATGCTGTGTCTGTTCATTTTCCCACTGAGTCCTTATCCTTAAATCCTCCCCTGGGTGGAAAAGTTAGCCATGCTCCTGTGAGACCTAGTTGTGGGCTATTTCTTTCACCTACTCCCAACTCAGAAGAGCCCAGATATGCTAAATTTTAACTCAGTACTTTGTGCATAAATTTTGCAAGGCCGTCTGTGTCCCTCATTCATTTCCTTGGGCAGAACCTTTTGACTCTTCAGTCATATCTACCCCCAGCTCCTCTATCCCCAGAGATTAGCTGCAGAGAGACACAAAGCACTGCAGGTTATGGAGCAGGCAGGGAAAGAGTAAAGACCAGATATTTAAAAGGTCTTGGAAAATCCTCTTTTTTATCCAAACTATTGGTTTCCTGCTTCTCTGTGGTTTCCTTAAAATCCTTTCCTGGGCGTTCTTGTGGCAAAGTTTGAGCTCTCTCTTGCTTACATGCTATCTCTCGCTCTTTCTTGTCCGTCCCAATTCAAATACCTTCGAGTTCCTCTAAAGACCTTGATGGAGAGCGCTTTAGGTGCAGACAGGTTTACCTCTTGAACTCTCAGGGATAATACTTGAGCCCTGGTGGTTTCTTTTTTCCTACAGTCAAATTAAGCCAGTTTTATGGGCAACCTGTCTTCCCCATACAGGCCCAAAAAATATCACAGATGGTGGTTTGGAATTGCTTAGAGCTCCAGGGCCCGTGTAAAGCTGGGGTGAGCAGCCAGGCCTCTCTGCCACCGTGTAGCTTTGAAATGCCTCCTGCTGAGCTGCAGAAGAAAACGTACCATCTTATTTGTGGCTCCTTGCAAGCCTGGAAGCTGTGGGCCTCCTGCTGATTGTACCAGAGCAAGCCTGGAGGGATGCTTCACTTCTGCCAAGTTACCAAACTTGACAGAACCACAAGAAAGCAGAGTCAGTTACTGAAACCTGGGCCCAGACGTGAACGATTTTCAGCCAGGCCAAAGGGAGAGAACAGCAATGGAATTTAATGTCTAGATTGGCAGAGCAACATTGCCAACCCTAAGCATTAAAAAATCATGCTTTTTTTTTAAATAAATAAATATTGGGTTCTTTTTTCAGCATTTCGGACAGACCTACGTCACAATTTCACACTGTTCTCCAAAACCAAGAGGGCTAGAGACTTACAAATCCATCCCCCACCTGCCCACCCCAAAATTCTCATGAAAGAACATAACCCTTGGAGTGGAGGCATTAACAAAAGCACCTAAGTCTAATGAAACCCGGTGGGATTTAGGCACTTAAATGCCCCAAGCCCAGGTTTTAAAAGGTGTTTAGGCATTCTTGTGCTCAGGGCTAGGCCCTTGAACCCAGCCAGGAGTTTCCAGCCCATTTGAAAAAGGGGTTTAGTCACTTACTAATCTGTTTTGAAAATAGTGATTTCGGTTGCTCAGCATGCAAAGTGTGGCAACACAAAGCACAGCAATGCCTTTAAAAACCTGGGCCAAAGTCCCTTTGGAAATTGGCACGTAGGCTTCTAATTCACTTAGGGATTTTTAAATATTGTATCCAGTATAATTAAGAAGCCAGGGCATTAACTCTCTACTGGCCATTCAACACAGCTGGGCTCCGTTATTCCAAGTTAGGGATGGAACCTTTTGTAACATTTATGTTGAAATGTTCCAGTTAGTATTAAATTGCTAATGATAAGGAGGCTATAAAAACCCCATACCGTTCTCAGATTTGAGCCTCTAGGTCGAGTACAGAAAATGTGTTTAATAGAGGACCACTAGGCAACACTTTGAATGAGAAAACCAAACTTTATTTAAAAGGAAAATGACTGGTGAGCAAGCAGGCCAGCATTTACCAGATACACAATAGTCCACTTAGACTGATGCTCAAGGATGAAATGGGTGATCAGTCTGCCGGCAAGAGAGGGAAGAACACAGCCATGCAATCATGGAACCCAGCAGTTCCCTTCTGATGTTAACTGGAGCTCTCTTGAGCAAGGTGCCTCCTTTTATAATTCATTATAACACTAATTCACAATAAGAAGCCCTCACCATAGCTATATTTCCACCATTTGCACATTCTTTAAATTAGCATCTTCACCAGTGTCCCTCCCATAGTATCCTAGCCTTTGAATAAAACATTCACAATTCCCAGAAACACTCATTAAAATCTTCCTCAATCCAGTTGTAACCAAACCATAACTACCATATAACCTTGGGTCACGTGCTCGCTAACTTCAATTTTCCCATCTTACTGTCTCCAATCTATTTCTAATTTTCTCACACTAGCAACGTCAGTTTCCCATACTCCTCTGCACTCAGGCTGATTTACGCCCAAAACCTAATTGCTACATATTTTTTAACTTAAACCATCCTATAGGTCACAGGGATCAGGCCAAAAACTCTACTTGCTCACTTGCTTTCAAGTTCTAATTTCATTGCCAGCAGAGTGTGAAGGAAGGAGGAACCCCACATCAGATTAAAAACCAGCCCCATAGAGAAAACATCTTTCACAAAGAATAATTGCTTTCAATAGGGAGAGTAGAGATTTCTTTTCATAAGCATGTTGCAGTTCCCTTCAGGCTGGGAGCTTTGGATAAAGATATTTAGTGAAAACTGAATCCTGGGATCCTTAGTTCAGTTTAGTTGTATTGCATTGAACTTGTTTTTATGTATCCCAGTCTTAATGGTGGATTTATGGGAATTTACTCCCATGGAAAATTGTTTTTGCAGCCCAGACTCCTTTGTCAGTCAGAGAGAAAACAAGCTGCGGTTTGGACCAACAACTTCTGGCTCTTGTTTTCATTTGTTTACGGATAAAGTAAACACATATGCATTTTTTTTCTGATAAATGGCTGGGTAGAGTCAACAACAAATACCTATTGCATAGAGGACACATCTTTCTGAGGGTGTGTTGGTAAACAGAATAGCCAGCCAGCAGAGCAGCTGCTAGCATCAGACCATCTGATGCCCCAGATGACAGCATAGATGCTATTTAGCCAGAGAAATACCACAACAGCTCTCTCAATGTTTCCTTCTGTTACCCAGTTTTCATGCTAAACAAATAAATGTGGTGCAGGCCACGAGCTGGGTCTGTTCACAGTGCTGTTGTAGCTGTGTTGGTCCCCCAGGATATTAGAGAGACAAGGTAGGTGAGGTAACATCTTTTATTGGACCAAAATCTGTCAGTGGAAGGGGCAAGGTTTCGAGCCACATGAAGCTCTTCTTTAGGTCTAAAGAAGCCACATGTTGTGTGTCGCAGTCTCAGCTGAACCAGCTGCTTCTTGTCCCTAAATTCTCTCCAACTTGAGCTTTCCCTTGGAATCCCCAGACCTTGAAAGATTTTCAAGAAGAAGAAGGCCAGAAGAAGTCATGCAGGGCTCAACTCCCCCCAGCCCCATATACACATGAAGAAGATCTGTTAGTGGCAGTAGGAACTGATATATTCTGACTCTGATCACAGGAATCTCATTGTTCCTTTGCACTGTATCCCCTTGTTATCTCTCATCTTATATTTAGAAGTAAGGACTTTTATTATATGTGTCCACAGCACCCAGCAAAAAGAGGCCCCCACTGGATCCTGTAGATATGGCAGGAATAGAACCGACACATAATAATGATGTTGCAAAGGAATGATACAAAAGGGGGATCAAGAGACTAGAGAGATGCAATGGGGAGAAAAAAAGGAGTATATGATTGGCTTGGGAGGGAGGGTGAAGACTGAGAGGGAAAATAAAGGGCAGAGGAACTTCATTGGTGTTTTAAAAATGTGAAAAGAAAACTTTAACCCTCTCGCTCAGAATTTCAACCAGATTTCAGAGATATTACAAGAGGAAGAGCAGCAGGTGACAGATTCTGACCAACCCCACTTTTCATCGGAAATCAATCATAGCCCAGAGTTCCAGAGGGGTAGCCGTGTTAGTCTGTATGCAGCAAAAACAACCAGAGTCCGGTAGCACCTTAAAGACTAACAAATTTCTGTGGGCATAAGCTTTCGTGGGCTGCAACCCACTTCGTCAGATGCAATGATAGCCCAGTTTGTCATAGGGATTAACATCATATTTCCTAAATCTTCCTATTAAAAATGATCAGCTGGGGGCTGTTATTTATAATGGAGCTGCATCTTTTGCTGGCTACTGAATGGATCAATCCCTGAAAAGCGGAAGGGAACTATTTTTACAAGTAATAATAAGAGGTGTGAAATAATTGTCCAGGGGTCCACAAAGCATCTTGGATGAGATCACATAGCAGCTAACAAAGGTAGGCTTAGCTGGGTTTAGAACAGCCAGTCCGTCCAGACTGAGGGATGGTGCTGTGTAAATTAGCAGTGTAGCAGAGCTGCGCTGTCCTCATTTGTCTTCATTGTACAGGACCAAGCCCACCATCCTTCAGAACACCCTAGTGGCCTTTTCTCTTCACAGAGCTTGCTTTCCTTTGGCAACTATTCAGCTGGTCACTGCAGATTTGCAGCAATCATATTGGCATTGCCACCAGGACATGCATTTATAACAGAGAGCAGGGGAGTGCAGCAGAACTGAGCAGCAGAGAAAGGAAAATGACCAGAACCTCTCCACTGGAGCTAAAAATCAGGAGCAGTTTGTTCTCCAGTGGGTGTATGACAGGTCTCTGTTGTTGTTAGTCCTTCCCTACTTAGCAGCTCTCAAGCCTCTTCATTTGTTTTATTCTTTCTCCTTTGTCAGCATTTTCTTTGCTTTTCATTCCCTAACTTCCATGGTTGCTAGGAGGCTGGAGAAACATTTTCAAAAGTGCCTAACCCTAAGTTCTCTGAAGGTCCAATGGAATGATACAAAGGGCTGCACCAGCACTAGGAGAGGCAATAGGGAACGAGTTATTTAAACACATTTTTTTTAAAAATCTCTTTTGAGCATCTTCTATGATCCTGGTATGTTATTTTCTCAGCTTCTCTGGCAATCACGTTCCCCAGAATTCTCAGGTGCTAGTGTTTGTGCCTGTGGAAAAACAGCTCCCTGCTCTGGCATGCAGAGTGAGAGATTTTTACACATTTGAAGCTGCAAATAAAAGTTGCAAACTTCTGCAGGAGAGATTCACACATTTCTGAGTAATCAGAACTCATGACAAAACCCAAGCCCTCAGGACTCTGTTGGGATACCCACTGCATCTGGGAACATTGCTTTATGCCAGAACACAGCTAGGTATTTTACAATATCTATGGGCTTTTCTGATATTCATTGCAATCTAACAGATAATAATTTATAGCAGTCACTTTTATATACAGCTCAGAGTATTAACCAGGATGGTATTAGCTGAAGATTACAAACACCTTTTTTCATTTAGAAAAACTACAGTGTATTTGGGTCTGCAATTTCCTTGCCCTTACATTTTGGTTCATTGTATCATTGTATATGTTGTTTATTTCTGTTTAGCACTGATTTACTAATCATACGGAGCTAAATTCTGTTCTAAGTTCCACCCATCAATTACCATTAAAGACAAATGTGCTTCCACGGCAAAAAATACATAATAAAGTTACTGTTCTCTGTGATACTGAGTGACTTTTGGGCTATCAGCATTGCAAATTGAGGAGCATCCTGAGTGTGTCTTGCCTATGTCTGGGGGCAGAAAAAAGATTGGGGAGAGAGTGTATAATTTGGTGAATTTCCCTACCAGGCAGGATTCAAGAAAGAGAGATAAGAGTGGAGAGTACAAACTCCACTCTGCTAGATGTGCCATGTGCTCTGCTTCTTTTCAACCCCCCTCCTTGTTATTAGGAATTTTCTAGGCCATTTTTATTTATTTATTTTTTTGCCGACTCTCAGTTAAACATTAGATTTCCCTTACAAGCACCTTGTGGCCAACATTTCCCTTCCTGGGTGTGATTTGCGTCCCCCCCTTCCCCCTGTCTGGATTAGTCATAAAAAGCTTGTTGCCAGGGAAGGTTTAATAAAACTCTATCTTCATTCTCAGGGGTCTAGCTCATAAACATAGCAGAGTGGAACATATCTGCTTTATTTATTCTGCCATGTATTGCCTTGACCAGCTCCTTGCTTCTTAAAGAGTACTTTCTCTTTGCTGCAATTTTGTACAAACACTTTCTGTCTCCATGGGCCTTGTCAGCTCTATCTAACAAACTCCTAGGCTATCTGGTCTCACAGTGAATGATACCAGCCTCTTAAACACAGTATCCCCATTTCTACAGAACTGTTAGCATTTACCAACAGAGTTTGGAAGGAAGGAAGTTATTGCTCTTGTTTTTGTCTTTGGCACAATGTTAGGGACACAAATGGAGACTCTGAACACCTCTCAGGGATTATTAGAAACAAAAATACATTGGAAGGCAAGCATGCCACAAATGTGAACCTTTGCGTATGCTATAAATCTGCTACATATTGTATTTTTCTCCTCTAAAACAAAAGAGACTGCAGCAAGTAGAGGCTATTATTGCTCAGATATTGTTTAAATATATCTGTTGGGAGATGCTGCATGAAGAGGAGAGACAATAATTGTCCTGACACAAGATTTATTAGCGAAAGTTGGCACCGATATATTTGTAGTGAACAAAATGTTTGTAGAGATTATACCAGATTTATAGTGATTAATAATGGATTGGACATGGCAGACATCAAAAGGTTTGGCTGCCTTGCAGTTTCTGTATTGCATTGAGTCAGAGTAGAAGATTAAATTCCAGTGTTTCAAATAACTTTTTACTAAGAGAATGGTGCTTTCTCTTGAAGAATGGAAAGGAAACAACAACTAAATTCAGTATATTTAGGGAAAGGCAGGGGCTGGAATGTTAACTGATAACAACTGACTAATGAGCATAGAACTATGTGTAGTGCTTCATACCCCCAAGCATGGAGAACTTGAAAAAACAGTCTATTTAGGGTGAAAGTGTGCTTTACCTTGTGCGCACACCCAGGGGAACAAAGAGAAGGCCATGAATCCTGTGGGTCAGAATGCTGGGGGGGAGGAGGGGCTTTCATAGGTCTGCTATTCCCTGTCAGTGCACATGAGCAGGGTGTGGATGCTTAGGTGTGGGGAATGGGCATAACCTTGGCTCTTCATCTCCAACCCACCCTGGGGTAACCCAGCTGCAATCTGCCCTTTACTCACAGTTGTCCGTAAACTGCAATGTGGCCATTATTATTTCATTAGATCTCTCTTTCACTCACTTTCTCTCTCACACACAAAAGGGCACTTATCCATATGCCCCAGGTGTCCTTGACATTACTTAAAAATCAGACACAACATTGCAGCCCAGTTACTGGATAGCAGTGTCATTCAGTATAAGCTCTAACTAGGAAGCCCAAATCCAAATCTAACACCCTCCTGCTCCATCTATTCCTCACCCTTGCAATTCTCCTGTTTCCAAATGCTTGGGGAAAGAAATGTGATCTTTGCAGCATGCCCTGATGGTCAGCAGGTTTGGGCTATTCTGGACCAAGTATGGAGTGAATTCCAAAGCCGTGGGTGCGCTACAGAGAACTTCCAGCCAGGAAGCCTGTTCTCACTTACAGCCATGGGGCTTCAGCTCCGCAGCCTCTCCTGATCTCACCTGGGAATAAAGTCCATTCTGCTTCAACATCAGTCTTCGTCTGTAGTTCTTTCTCCTTTTTCAAAATTGCTTAAGCAACATTTCTCTGAGAACAGGTTTTGAAGAGTTCACCAGCTAGGGACTGCTCCATTCTGCAATCTGAATCCTTTGTTTGTGTGGGGGAGAAGGGGGAGAATGTCCTCATCCTACCTGGAAAAGCCACCCTTTCAATAAAAGCCACTTCTCCAGGAGATAATACCGTAGGCTTTGTGCCGGCCATTCTTCTTGTTACTGTTCAAGGCCTTTAATTAGGTGCCATCAAACAGTGGCATTGCACTGCACAGCTAAACTTAAAGCTAACCAAACAAAATAATGTGAAGTGCATGTGCCATTGAGAGGGGGAAGAGGCTTTAAACTCTCTCAGCTAGTACAATTACAAGTTGTGCTCTAGAGAAAAAAAAGGGAGGGGGCGTTCATTGCCACAATAATGTGGACAAACAAGATGATCTTTTTCTTTGGCATAAATGGAATTAGTCTTGATTAAATGGGAATAACTCTGACATTCTGAATGTTGTTTCTTCATCCATTAATTATGAGAAGGCTGCTGCTCAAACAGAAATGAGGCACTCACATAGCACAATGATGAGTCGGAAGCTCAGCTACGCAGATAGAAGGATTAAACAAGGAAAAATAAATGTGGTATGCTCCATTATATTGCAGAACCTGTGTTATATATAGCATGTGTGCCGTGGTCCTTTTTTAAAAAAAGATCTTCCACTTTATATGGCTACATTCTGTAGTGTGATTTTTAAGTATTGTATGTACAATCCTTCTCCATGTGCATTCATCTGTTTGGGTCAGGGATTGGATCTTTCTCTGCAGTTAGAAGGTCCCTAGAACATTTTGGATAATACTATATGCTAATGAGTAAACACATTATTAAGAATATAATTACAAGTATCTTATTTTTACTCAGTCTGTTTGGGATAAATTAGTTATGCACTGTAGCCAATTGCTGTAATTGTATACTTTCTGTTTACTTGTTACTTATTTGTTGGAATTTGTTATAAACTTGTGAAATGTTTGAACTAAAAAAAAAATAAGGAGAATCTGACTTGCTGACAAGTGACAGACACAGAAAAGTGTTTCATCAGTGATAGATTGCGCAGTATTAATCAAACATTATTATATGTTATGGTTGGGAAGCATCATGCAGTTAATGAAGATGTTTTCTCTCTACGCTATTATCTTGATGCTTGGAAGATTTCAGTAGGAGTTCTAGTTCTGCCTACCAACCAGGGTTTATGGGATTTGCACCAATCCCAGTTGCCATGGAGAAAGTGTTAGATAGATTTAATACATCTGTGCGAATCTCTCCCTGGAGTTTTCCCATGACAAGTTGGACTGGAGGTAGCATATGAGAAGTGATAATTTTCAGACTGTATGAATAAATGATTGATGGAGTATGAGTGGTGTAAACAGCTCTCTGTGCCTCAAGACAGCATGTGGCAAAATAAAACAAGATTATTAGTAAATCAGTGAGCCAGACCCTCTCACTAGATGCTCACGTGTTACCTGTTCCTCGATGGATCTGTGATGCTGTGAACCATTCTGTTTGCTGTGGGCTCGTCCTCAGGAGAACTATCCTCAAATTGAGACTCTAAGAAGCTCTACCAGGGAAGTGAGTGTGAGTCATTTTCCTAACACGCTTCAGGATCTCTGCATCTTTCTGATTAATAACAGGCAAGAACTTATCTTCCTCTCGCTATAATGGAAGAGGGGATGGGACAGGAAGATACTGATGTTCTCTCTAAAAGAGTTGTCGGGTGATGTACCATAAAAGGACTATAAGATGTGCATTGGAGAAAATAGTTGTCTTATTAAGGTTTTATTGAATATACGACTTTGTCACTTGAAATTTGCAAGGTCTATAGTCACAGACAAGCAGGCTGCTCCAGTGTAAAGTAATTAGAATCTGCAAGTCTCTCTTTATGTCAGTGTGCAAAGCCCCTATCAAGGGATAATGTGTGTCACTGTTACACACTCAGCAGTGTTGTCTGAAAACTACATTAATAAGCCTTGCAGTTTCTGGACATTAGGAAGAAAGATGCTGAGTTCTAGTGGATTAGCTAATTAGCAACT
The DNA here is from genome assembly GCA_007922155.1 of Mesoclemmys tuberculata. Taxonomy (NCBI): domain Eukaryota; kingdom Metazoa; phylum Chordata; order Testudines; family Chelidae; genus Mesoclemmys; species Mesoclemmys tuberculata. Next base: position 2,663,400 of record ML675630.1, on the reverse strand, counting down.
TCAGAATCATGGGCGTTAAGTCTTTTTCATCTTTATTAGGTCAGTCTACTTCATTCCCCCAGGGTCAGTGGAAAGTTGTCACCTGTAGTACATCAGCAAATGCTCTAAAACTAGATTGCATAAAATGTCTCCAGCAGTGGTCCTCTGCTGCTTCTATTGGAGCGCCATTCTACCATGTAATAAACTGTCCTAGTAGCAATTTTTCTTGGTTTTTTTTCCACACCATTTCTCTTAGTCATACCCTCTTGAACCACTTTAAAACAATATGTATTTTGTATATGCAGCTTTAAGTTCCTATAGAAATAGGTGGCAGTCATTTGGCACTTGGCTAGAAATTATTCACTAGTAAAAAATTGATTTGTTGACTTTCCTGTGAGTAACTGCAGGTATCCAATTTATCTGTCACTATACCTAGCTCCAACAAGATGCCACCTCTATAAGGTTAACACGTCCATTAGTAGTATCATAGGATCAGCCAATATGTCCAAATGTCAGTTCTAGCAGCATTGCTTCCAAAATTGGGAACAGTCTGGTGTGACAGTGCATGGCACCCCAGACATTCAAATAGCCAACATACTAGTAGGCCACTACACTTGAACAGTTTGGAATTCAGCTTCCTCTCATAACAAATCTAGGCATGTCTCTAATTACAGCTGTTTCTGTAAATATAACCAAATATTCCTCTATTAATGTCACCTAATTAACATGCAGCCAGCACAAATTAAAGCAGAAGAAATTAAATATATATTTGCTTTTGCATCAGTGCATTTTAATAAAAAATAAAATTCTTAATGTTTACATTTATATGGATGCCTTTCAACTTGATAAAAAAGCACGAATGATTTATAAAAACAAAGGAATAAGGAATTTTAATTAAACAAGCTAGGAAAAGTGTCATTTACTCATGCAAATTTTATTATGTTAGTCCAACTATTTATTTATTTATTTACCCACTTACTTATTAATACCAGAATAATCAATTTGTTCAAGATTATCAGAAGCTGAAGGAAATGGAGTTAAGCAGAGCAGTGAAATGGGAACAAAAATTTGAGTCAGCCAGAAAGCCTTATACAGGACAAGGGACAGTGGCAAAATTAAATGGAACAGGTGGCTACTGAAAAACTTCACCAGTGTGCTATTAGTTTTCATTCTTCACATACTGAAAACTGGACAATTCTGAAATCTATCTGTTTTATTTCAAACAGCAGACAGCATTCATTACGTAAAACTACTATGCACCACTCATCCAAACACAGAACTACAATGCAGCATCTGGAGTGAAAAATTATGTCTAGAAATTTTCCTGCAAATGAATAAAAAGGGAGAAGTGTTGTCTTTTGGATTGATTTTCGGATTGGGAGTCAGTAGCCCTGGTTTCTATTCTCAGATCTGCCACTGACTTTATGTATGACCTCGGGTAAGTCACGTTAAAATCTCTGAGTCTCAGTGTCTATATATATATAAACCGGGGTTGATAATAGTTAACAACATTGGCATTCCAAGACCTTTGAATGAAGATTGCTATGGAAGAGCAAAGTGTCATTATTTATTATTATTCCTTTGTAAGACTTCCGACCTGGCCTGGTCAGTAGTGTCCTGGCCCTTCCTCATATTCAAGTTTGGAGGTCGGGCCCAGCACCTTCTGTACAGGGAATTAGCGCCTCCGTAGTCTTGCCACGGAGTCTATCGCCCCGGCCCGTGGCAGGGCAGGCAAGCACGGCAGTCTATCGCCCCGGCCCGTGGCAGGGCGGGCGAGCACGGCAGGCTATCCTCTGGGTAGGGTTGTCGGGGCTAGGAGCACACCTTGGCTGTCTAGGGACGGAAAGTGGGGGAGGGGGACGCAGGGGTCCTCCACACCAGGCAACTCCTCCAGGTCGGGACCTGCCTCCGGGGGTCTCTCTCTCTCCACGGGCCGAGGGCCCTGTCCCCAGCTCCTGGGGCCTGGCAGCCCACCCCCTCCTGGGGGCTGGGCGGCCCCCTCCAGCCACATGGGCCTGGTGGCTCCACCTGGTCCCTTGGCTCCGGCCGCTCCCAGCAGTCATCAGGCTCAGGTAGATCCAGCTGGTCCCACACGCTTCGGTTGGCCGTGGGGTTGTCTGGCTCAGTCTCGAGATCTGGGTCAGGCCTGGGCCGCTGCCTCGGGGCGGTGGTGGTGGGGGGTACACATCTGTCTCCAGCAGCAGCTTCCCCATGACTCAGCTGCTTGGCCTGCCTTTTATACTTCCCTCCTGTGCTCTGGCCCCGCCCCTTTGCTTCCGGGTGGCTTGGCTCGCAGGGCCCAGTTCTGTCCAGCGGGGGCACAGTAAGCCCTCCTTGGACCCAGGCTCGGCAGCAGGCCAGAGCGGCTTGCTACATCCTGTTTATTATAAATGGTGTTCTCGCCCAACATCAACCTTTATCTGAGTTACTTCAGATTCCTTCCTCATGCCGTGCTAACAGAGAGATAGCGTCCAGAGACATTCCCATCTCAGCAACTAAGTTCGTCATCTGCTTTAACTTTCTGCTCAACTGCCACTATGCTGATAGCCTCATCCAACAAATATCTATTCTGCATATCCCACCCACTACCAAAAAGACATTGCAAGGCAGTGAAGAATTAGGCCAAGGAAAATTAGATCCAACCCCGCACTTGAAATCCAGGTTTGGGTTTTGGCCCATCTCTAATTTACAGTTTAGTAAAATAACTTAGCTGTTGCTAGCAGGAGCATGACATCTAATTTGAATTTGATCTAATTATCACCAGCATAATTGCAGGCTTGCTGGGGAGGAGATGGTAAAGGCAGAAGTCCTTGTTTGGTGACAGTTGATAACAGGTCTTTCTGGGATAAGATGATCACACATGATAGGAGTATTGATTAAAAATGTTGATGATATTTTTTCACAACACTTATGAGAGGCTCTGCATCATCTTTCCTAAACATCCACGGTCCCAAACATCTTCAGGGATTTAGATAAGCAGCCATTTCTGTCTCCAGAATGGTGCTTCATAACCCTGTGGAGCATGAAACAAGTATAACACAAAAGGCTGAGGCTTGTTTGCAAATCAGATAGTAACTTTCACTTTCAAAGCTTTGTCAGACCCCAATAGGAAGCAAAGTTAGTGAGACCTTTGTGCTCAGAAACTGAGGCTCTGCTAGGTTATTGAATATGGTACTTGTCATTAGAGATATGTTATATGGGTTGTCCTCCATGTAAATGAGCTATCACTGGAATTAACAAGATTTCTTGGCTATTATGAAGTTTGCCAGTTTAAGGCACTTTTTCCTGGTGAGGATCTGCATTTCTGAGATATCCTAGGTGTCTTTGCTCTCCTTTTTAGGTACATAGAGCTCAGATTCACAAAAGTGCAAGGAAAAGTAACTCGTTGTGAAACACCTCTTCAGAATTGTTGATACTGGATGCTTAGTGATCAGTGTGAATACCAGTAAGTCACGGTACGCCCGATTTGCAGACTAATAAGGTTTAACGTGCAAGGTTTTTATAGATATACTAGTTGAATACAAATCCTAAAATTAACTACAATATGTTATACTCCGTAAGCCTGGAGAGCTAAGGAGTTACTTATAAGACTGTATACAGGGACGGCTTTTTTTAGGGGCCCCATCAGGATGTTAGTGGATCCTCTGGTCTGACTGGCAGCACCTTCTGCAGAGTCAGGTGTTGATGGAGTGCACCCCTTTGCTTAAGTGGTAACTTTTCATATCCTTTCATTAACAACTTTTACCTAATTACCTTTTTACTTATTATTATATATGGTAATTACCTACATTGGGTTTTTACCCTTGACTACATTCTAATCTCACCATGGTAACTGAGGTGGTCAAAACACCTTCTGGTGATAGGAGGGGTGGTGTAAAAATATGCCGCTTTGCAGTAAAAAAGTGTACCCCCAAACGTTTAAGAATAACTTATTGTTCCCATCACCATTATCTATATGCAGTTGCAAGCATGCAAGTTGTGTGTTTTGTTTTGTTATATGCCATGGTATGCAAAAACTAAAATATCTGCAAGGTTATTCAGTAGTTCTATTAAATTTTGCCATCCAAAAAATGTCATACTACTGGGGTCAAAATAGCCAAGCAAGCAACTAAAGCCATGCTAGGCCTGTAGAACAGTGGTCAGACAACCCAGATCGTACTAGGCCTCCAGCAAGAATGACCTAGGACTAGATGAGACATGGTTACACTCTGTTAACATTCTACTCTGCTGTTAACCAAAATGTTCAGAAAAATAAGAACATTTGAAAGCCTATACACTTACTATAATTCCATAAATTGGGCCCTCTTGGTGTCCTCTGACCCTCTACTGTTAACACAGTTACCTAATAGCCCTGAAAAAATTGATTAACTAGGTTCTTAAGACTGTTTGTAGGGGACTTTCAGATTTAGACTAACAAACCCGCTAGTCTAAGTTCTTCAATATTCTATGGCTTTAGAGAGTAAGAAGATAATAAATCTAGCAAATAGTGATCACCTTGGAATCTATGAATCTCTCTGTCTCTTTAAATAGTTATTGTTCTTAAACTTCAGACTGAACATATATGCCAATAAATTACTGGTATCCTAGAAGTTAGGGATGGAAAAGACCTATAAAATTACCAGTCACTCCCTCTGCCAATGCTTTTGTTGCTCCACTTATCATTCCTTATGGATGTTTTGCTAGGCTAGTTTAATAGATTCAAGCAATGAGATTTCCACCAGTTTCTTTGGGGTACTGTCCTGCACCTGCTGATCTCACTGTAAAAAATAATTTCTTAGAAGTCAGCCCAATTTTTCCCTTTACTGATTTCATTCCTTTATTCTGAGTTATAAATGTACCATGCCCTCCCCTTCAAATATCGGTATAGTCCCCGTCATCAGCAAGGACTGTGGGATGTGCCTGATATCATAAAAAATGTAGTTTGGGTTGCTTGAACATATACTTTGGGTATAACATTATTTGTCACGTTAATGTAACAGAAATGATCAGATCTGAATGACACTGAGGCAGAGATTTCTGTGATGATCTCTGTTATGTCAGTGGGTTACAGCAGTAGAAATGAAATCAGAAAGTGAAGCAAAGCTATGTAAAAGCAAGAGTTCACAGAGTAATCAAGAACAAACAAAAATGTCTGCACTCATTGCTAGATGCAAGAGTGGAGCAGAGGGACACAGTTCTCAATTAGACATTGAGTTAGACCATTACGGTGATGCATTCTTTCACTTTGCTCAGTACCATTTTCCTCATTTGCACTCTGGTAGATTTCACCCTGGGTAGGAATTGATGGTTGTACACTTGAATGTTGACAAGCGATGCATGCCTCACGTCATCATTGCTGCAGGGAAAGAAAGGCAAAGACGAGGAAGAAAAAACAGCGTGCTTTTAATGAAGCAGAAAACAAGGCAGTAAAACTTTAGGGAAATAGTGAAATTAGATATAGTAATTGTGAATACTTATATCCATGGCTTTTTTTATTTTCAATGCGTCACTCTGAGTTGTTTCTGATTCTCCAGTGTTCTCTGTTCAGCCGCTTATGGGTCTTTGAAATGAGAAATGGAGGTGGCCAGTCCTTAAATCCATAGTTAGTGCCATATTTGCAACAGTTGCCCCTGTCATTCAGCCACTTGCTGGCTAAGACGTGAGTGGGTGCTGAAGTCAGACTGAACTAATGAAGTTTGCTTTGAGAAGTGAGTTCTGATCCCACAGGAACCTCATCAGCCTTGAAATGGGACGTTTGTTTTATACCAGAGGTATATTAAGCTGGTGATTTGGTACTCGCATGGTCAATGTATTGGGTTTAGCTGTATGAGGATGTGCCCCCAGAGATGTATAAAGTCAACATTTTCAAATACAGATGCCTAAAGTTGGGCACCTAACTAAATGTGTCCTGATGTTCAAAGCTACTGAACACTGTAACTCCCATAACCCAGGGTGCAGCTGTGTGTTCTCAGCATTTCTGAAAATCAGGAAACTTTTATTTAGGTGCCTAAATATAGAATAAGAGCCTAATTGTTTACCCTGAGGTTTGAAAAGTTTGATCTTATAACTGACTTATACTGATACAGCTAAAGCCCACCTATTGAGCGATGTATTGGTCCACAGATTTCATGCCCAGAAAGGTCTATTATGATCACCTATTCTGATCTGCATAACACAAATCAGGATTTGATCCAGTGATTGCTGTGGTAGAATGTATTATTTTCCTTATTAGTATGTAACTGACTACTACTGAGACCAATAACTTGGGCTGAACTGAGTATGTGTCTTAGAAAGATACTACTCAGTGTTTATTATTCAGAGGGGCAAAGAGATGACATAAGCCTAGAAAAATTTCTAACAATCAGCATTCTGCACAATTTGATGATGATATACTCAGTCTATTTCACTCTAGTAGTATGGGAATCTTAAAACTTCAGAACGGAAAAGCAAAACAAAGCAAACCAAAAATGGCACCTGGTTTTGACAGATGAACTTGAAAGTTGAACACCTTCAAAAATATTTGTATGCTTTTCTCATTTGAGGAAAATGATAATTGTTGTCTTGATCCCCTTTTCCCGCCGTTGGCTCTTATTACTCCACTTAGATCTCCTGCAAATTAGTCTGCTGAGAATCCTATAACAAATAAATGCACTTATGAGAATATTTACTGGCTATGAATTAAGCAATAAAGTCAATTTATTTTGGGGAACGAACACAGTTGAGTTTCTAAACAACAAAAAAGCAGGGTTATTGCCCAGATTTTCCTTTTTTCTTTTTTCTTCTGCATGAGGGAGTGATAAAGAATGAGACAGGAAGCTATCTTTTTTGCCTGCCCCGCTAGTCTTCCACATAGTGTGACTGCTGCACATAGAAGTCAAGACTCACTAATTTCTTGTACTGTACTGTTATCTATACAAAGAATTTCCATGGAAAATTTTACCCTCCCAACCCCATGCTATTCCAAACCAGACATCATTGCCTATAAGTTTCATTGTATAGTTGCTGGGTCTAATCATGAGGGTCTTACCGAGTTTTCACTCTGGCCTTACATAGGCATCAAAATGAGAACTGTGCATGAGTATAGACTGAGTATAAAACTGAATTCACGATCATCCCGTCCTGAGGAAAAGCCCATGGCAGTGGACTATGTGCTGGACACTGCTTTTGGCACTTCCAGGAGAGTGCTTTTGATTGTTCAGCAACAAAAAGATTGTTGATCATTCAGCACCATGGACATAGAGGAAGCATTACAAAGCATTGCTGAGTATGGTAGAAGGGGGTTAAAAGTAATTAATTAGCTAGTTTTCAGTGTTTTCCCACCTGAAATTAAAAACAAAAATTATGCAGAGCACAGTGTAATTATGTGAAGCACCACACTACAACACACATTAAATGAGAGTTCAAAAAGTATGATGTTCAATGGCACATATTTAGTGTGACAACTAATAAAGGCTTTGTCCCCTTGATCAAGTCCCTTGAAACATTTATTACACATTGACCTTCCTTTATGGATCTATGCAGAGCCCTATCTGAAATTTAATTTCCAAGATACTTGGTGCTTATCCGTGATAAGATTCCCTGTTTAAAATCTATTATCATAGAGGAGGAAATTGGTTTATATTTTATGTGCCTATTTCAATGTTATGTTTTTGCATTTATAACTGGCCCCTGGTGTTTAGTCCACCTCTAATGATTTAGCTATGCAAGATGTTCCACCAATTTATTAGAGTGGAGTTAGTGGAACAGACTTTGCATATTAAATGTGAAGATTTTTACTACAGTTGGTTCAATAATCTGAAAAGAAAAACATTTTTTTACTATGCACCAGATGCTAGTTTTGGAAGGACAGCTTCCCCAACCTGGCATCCAATTTTTCTGATTCACTTCCCAGATGAATAATAGGATATCTTGGGGACAGATGACATCCCAGCACAAATGTATATGGCTTAATTTTTTATCATTTAAATGTTCAATCATAGGACTTTAGCTTTGTGAGTTTAAAATAACCAAGCACATGAAGGTATTCTAACTACTTTCAAACAGTCGGGGTGAGCCATAAACTATTTATTGTTCACTCTGAGTCTTATGATTCTGTTCTATCAATAAATTGAAGCTAGAATTCTCATGTCACAGTAGCCAGTCCCTTGATATGCAGGGGGGAACCCAGGGCCCCCCCCTCTGCCTGGGTTTTGGGCTGATCCAGTGTATTTTGGATCAAATGTATCTGGTCAGCTCCTGTGTATGCTAGTAATTTGCAACTTGTTTTCATTCAAGATAAACAGACTAGTCTTGTTTTAGACAGATAGATATTTGCACTCTCTCTCCGTCTCTCATATTTAACTGCAGAACAAGAAGTTTTACCATTTGACATCAAATGAAGCAGTGAAATACTGACCCCATCCTCAACCCCTGAGCATCTGATAAATGACCCCGCGGCAGTCTCGAGGTACTAAATGATCAACTCAAAGTACGTGGTCAGAGCTGTTAGGTTGTATAGCAATATCTTCCCCATCCAGGAAATATTGTCCCTCTTTTAGTCTTATTTTCATTCCACTGCAGCTAAAATTTTCAATTACACTTTTGTCACCTAGATCCATCATTGCCTGTTCTCATTTGCTGGCCTAGAAAATCTGGATTTCAGCTTCATTTAAATTATTTTGCTTAGTTTATCATATGAGGGCACTGACCTGAGCCCGATGCAAAGAAATCAATGTGTTGATTTCCTGGAGTTAGTCTTAGAACTCATGCTTAACAAGCTGTTACCAGTGTGGTCTTCTAAAGCTATGAGTAGTCGTGTTTGCATTCCCACGCGGGGATCTTTGAATGCAGTTCTTCCCTCTGTTCAGTAATGTTACACATTGCAAGTATAATTCAGTGACGGTCCTGTTACACATTCATAGCGTAGAAAGGAGGTATCCTTTCACAGGATGTTGGTGTAAATCAATGGCATTTCCCCTGCCTGGCAGAAAGGCACTGCTAAATACTCTGGCCTGTATATCTAAAGATGTCCACAAAAAGCTCTCACCTAACTTTTTAACAACCAGGCTGATATTCTGTCTGGCTTAGCTGGCCTTTTGGCTTGGGGTACTTGCAATCCTTATAATCACAGCCTCAAAACCCAGCAGAATAAACTCTTACAGGAAGTGAATCCCAGGTGATTTACCATGGATTAAATCTGAAGAAAAAAAATCTGATGACAACACTTGCCAGTTTGGGCCCCTCAAGGACCCATAGTTAGCCCCAGGTTTAACTGAAGTGACTTTACATCCCTGCTTCCCAGCATTCTCGCCTTCCCCTCCCCACAAATGAAAACCAAGAAATGAAAAGGAGGAATTGCTGACACTGACTTTGCTTCAAAGCCCACTGAAATTGATGGTAGGTTTTCAGCTAATCTCATGAGTTTTGCACAAGACGTGGCTAGGTTCTGAAGAACCAAACAAGGCCGGTGCAATGACCTGACCCATCTAATTCTTTTATCTCACGCTTTGTCATGGCAATTTAGGATCTAAATGGAAATGGTAAACTCTTCAGGGGAGAGGCTAGTTCTTCATGGCTGTGTACAGTGCTTAGCACAATTGGGCCCTGATCTCAGTAACAGACTTGCGGCACTGCTTAACACAAAAATAATAATGGAGAAGATGCGCTGAACCAAGCCACCATTTACTGTGCCTAACATCATGTTTTTATGCTCTGCTAACTGAAACTCATTCTCACCAGCTTTCCTGCCTGGTATTTCTCCACTGACCAAGTACCAGAGCCAAGCTTTAAGTGTATGATTTATTCTGTCACTGCTAGCGCAATCAGAGATAATGTATTCCTGGGATAAAGTAGGACTAATTAACGTACAGTCAATTGCCTCTTTTATACTTTCAGATTTCTCAGCTTGTTGAGTTGAGAATGGTAACATAATTGTATTAATTCATTAGGAATAATAATTTTAAACTAAATCTGTTTTCTCCTTTTACACTGTTGCTCGGTTAAGCTGGACTTATTGATCTAGGTGGGGAAAGCATTCATTCCCACTGGTGCTGAAAATAGTCATTCTGTTTGGCAAGTTACCTGACATGACAATTAGCCATAGACGTTTGGCTCCTACAGAAAATTAACACGGTGTTGGCCATTAGGCCAATGGGCCTGTTGCTGAGGAAAGGCCTGTTGCTGAGTGAGCCAAGTCCTAGCAAGCTTTAAGAATAATCTATAGTAATAACTCACAGTGATGACTGAAAGATATTTGACCTTTACTGATAGCAGTAAGAATGGAAAATGTAGTTGCTTAACGCAATATCCTGTTTAATCAAAGCAAGTATTTTTAACCACAAAATGCACTAACCACATGAGTATGGAAAGTCTGGGTACTGCAATATGGGCTTGGAAATTTGCAGCATGTATCAAACAAAGGGGAATATCAGTAACTGTCATGTATAAATGGGGGAAGTTGTAAGTGATAAACATCGAATTTATAAATAGTTTTCTTAGAAGAATTGATCTTGAAATGCTCAAGTCATCAGCTGCAAACTCCAGTTTCCACAAAACTATGTATTGTATGAAATATCTTTCTTTGTCTTTGTGTGCTGTTTCAATAAAGGTAATCAAGCTTGAGTACTCCAGCAAAAGACAAGGCAAAAGCTTTGAAAGTGTTAAACAAGCATCTTTTTAATCTTATTTTGACATTAGTTTTCTTATCTGAACTTAGTAGGGTGCAAAAATGCTGATTTATGCTTTACAAAAATTTTTGCTACATAGGATTTTTGTGACAGGGAAACATTTTATGTATTTATTTATTTACTTAATATTTATTGTGCATAAACAGCTGCCACGTTCCAGGCAGGTTTCAGCTGGTTGATGTGTGTGTGAAAGGCCAGGACAAGGAGAGAGTCCAGGGGAAGATAAGTCTGGGATGAAATTGGGAGGCAGTTGTTGGGAAGAAAGTTAAATAAGCCTCAACTCTGTGAGGTGCAGTGGTTGGAGCAGAAGACCAGGGACCGCAACTTCTGAGTTCTGTTGCTGGTTCTGCTATTTACTTATTATAGGACCTTGGGTAAAATTGACCTTGTCAAAAATTGTCTACATGACAGCCAGTCCTGTTTCCGAAAGTGATGTAGACATTAAGGACCCTAAATCCCTTTATCTTTCATTAGATTAATTATTGCTTTTATGTTTCTCCACATCTTCTGTACTTTCCAATGAGTGCAGTCGAACACAATTTCTGTACAAAAAATGAAGAAGTAGAAGAAGAAACCAATGTGAAAAATGGTACTAATATAAACCAAAACCAATGGACAGTGAAGAAAAATATTTCTCACAAAAATGTCAGCATCAACCCTGGAAGTGGGAAAATGGGAAGGATGCTTTTAAGGGGTAAAAAAAAATCTCTATATAAATAGTACAGCTACAGGAAATATTGCACTAGAGGATAATGGTTTGAGGGATGTCAAAGGTAATTTACTTTTCTTTGCTTTATTAGCTGCACACACATTCTCTGGATAATGACTGATCATGTTTATGCTGTTGTTTCTACAATGCTCTCCATTTTTGGTATTTCTCTTCACTCTGCCTGTCTGTTTCCTTTCTGTTTCTATTTTTTTTATTTATTATCTGTCTTTTCTTTTGATTCTTAGGCTACTCCCTCCTGGATGAGACAGATACATCTATATTCCCTGCAGCAGTGGCATTATCTCCTGCCACTGGATGCCTTTTCTCTTGTCAGTATGTGTCTCCCATGGCTGGCTTTTTTATATTAATAATGGTTTGTAAAGTGCTCTGAAACCCTCAGATAAAAGGTGTTATGGAAAATGAATGTGATTAAAGTAAACCCAGCACCCCAGTGAGTTAGACCAGGGTTCTAATACTCCTGTTTTATATGCAAGGAAACCCAGCCAGAGAAATTGTTACTTGCTCAATCTCATACAGCACGGAGTCAGTTGTAGAGCCAAAAATTGAACCTATCAGGTTCTGAATAAACCCTGACCACAACCTCCACTTAGCTGAAGTCATGCGGTGAGGACTTTCTTTCGAGTATATTGCTGCCAGGTCCAGCTCCGCTCCAGGTGTCCCTGAGAAGTCCCACCAGGTTCTTTCATCACCTCTGAGGAGTGACTCTGCTGGTTATTGTTTGTAACCAGGCCGCCTGAACATGACAGTTGTGGCCACCTCCCGGGGGCCTTTCCCTCTATAACCATATACGTTAGCAAGAGCTCCTGTTTTCAGTTGGCTCAGTTTATTTTGCCCCAGCTGCTCAGAAAGCCTGGGGCTAACGATTCTGCCAGACTCCATTAACCCCTGTCTTCACAGAGGCCAGGACTGCATTGCTCATTCTGGATGAAGTAGGGGTGGAAACATTTTGAGGTCTATGCTGCTTTGCCACGCACAGTGAGAGGAGTTGGTCCCTTGCCGGCTATGATTTGAATCTCCAGAGAACTTCTCCCAGCAAGTCTATTGTCAACAAAGGGGATGATTTCCATTCACTTCATCTCATTTCTAAGCCATCAAATCTTTCACAAAGTCTAGTTCTCCTCTCAGATCGTTAAGTTTTTTTAATGTATTTGCTCAGTACAAGCTGTTCTGTAAACACCCAGCCTCCTCACTGGGTCTGTCAGTCTGTCTGAGGCTGACCCTGGGTGCCAACACGAATATTGTATTTGTTTATACCGATATAATTAACCTCTGGAAATAACGAGGGATCCCATGCCTGTGTGTAGGAGAGGGGATTCTTGGAGGAATGTGCTGCAGGCAGTTTTTTTTCCTGAGCATATTCTAAGAGACATAGCTCAATTGTGAGCTGTCATGAGGCCCCCGGCAGCAAGAGTAAGAAACCAGGGAATGAGAGATGAGCAGCAAGATCATGGGAAAACCAAGCATCATAATATTGGAGATAATTATCAGCATTAATCTAATGAGCTAGTGTCATGGGAAGAATACGTTGGCAGCTGAGTGCAGCAACGGGCTAACACAAAGAGCAGGGCAAAGGGAACAAGCGAAAGACAGGAAAGTGTTTATTTGGTGTAATAGTACAGCATCCTCACGGTGCATGGTACATGACAGAGATATAAAAGGTAAGTAGACAAATGGTCGAAAGTGCTGACTTTCAAAGGATGCAGAGAGAGACTCCAGCCATCGAGGGGATTTAGATTCAATCCCTTTTGAAAATGAGAACTGAGTAGACATACCCTAAGGGCCCATCCTGCAAACGCTTACTATCAGATGGAGTCCTTACCTCCAGCAGCAGCTACACCAGCTTCAGTGTGACGAATGAAAATAGGGCACTCCGCTTGGCTGTAAATGCTGACAGGATCGGGGCCAGAATATAGACAAGTCACTCAAGTGATTGCTCCACCAGCAAATGTTGTAAATGATTGTGTCAATCCAGGGCACAGACGTCTTTCTGCTGGGATAAGGGACCCCTGCTTTTGTGCTACCAGAGTGACACTTACATGGCCATGGAAATGCCTTCGTGGCTGGTGAGTGCTTCACATGCAAGAGCCTCTGAGTTCTGCAGTTTGGCCTGGAGTTGAATGCGTCCCGGGGGTGGTCGTTTGTTTGTTACACTTAATCAGATTTAGGCGAAGGATTGAATAAATATTAATGCAGAGGCTCTCTGAGGTCAGACTTCTGGTTATTTATTTGTATCACAACAGCACTTAGAGTCTCCCAGCAAGATCAGAGCCTCGTTGTGCAGGTACTGAACATACATACTTAGAGAATGACAGTCCTCACTCCAAAGCTCTTACAGCTGAGACAAGATGGGGGAAAAAAGAGGGGGGAGGGGAATAGGGTATTGGAAAATTGAAGAAATTGCCTCAGATTGCACTGCAGATCAACGAAGAACAGAGCCCAGGGCTGACATTTTCCAAACTGAGAGCCTAAGACTAAGCCTTTCAGAAGCACCTAAGGGACACAGGAGCACAAATCCCAGGGGTTCAATAGGAATTGTGCTCCCAAATTACTTAGGTGCTTTGGAGAAAGCTGCCCTCAGCCACTCTGTAGGCATCAAACTGTGGATTTAGGAGCCTGAAGATATTCCCTTTTAGTTTTGAACATTTGAACATTCATCATGATTTTTGAATAATTTGGGTTGGCAACATGGTGCCGTAAATAATAAAACTTACAGCTAAACTGTCTCCATTAAAAAAAAAAAAGCTGATTTTTCCAAGTGGCAAGAGATGACAAAAATTCCCTAGTAAATCATTTTTCTTCATCAGATTCAGCAGAAGTTGCATAAAGGGCTTTTTTATTTCCTCCTTCCCCTACTCCCACAGTTCTTTACAGCCAGAGAGGAGCCTATCACAAGTGGTAACTAAGGCTAACTAATCAGATGCCGTTCCCCCACAATTCCCAGAAAGCAATTTTAATGTATGGGTTCACCATTAAAGTGACCCTAAATTCCCCAGTCCAACTTACAGCCAGTTTTCAGTTCCCAGGAAATAAATGACTATTTACATATCAGATGTACAAAGGGGACCAAATGCTATTTGAGTGGTTTTGAAACATTCATGAACTCTTCATAGACTGTACGATACATTACAATATCACATCCTCACTGCTCAGCTTTAGAATATAGAATTAACTGATGTGTATGCTCTTTACCTTCTCACTACTCCACATAACCAGCTGTGGCCAGCACTTAACATGTAAGTATTTACTTATATGTTATCTGTTTTTATGCCCTATGCAAGTTAAGTGTCACCACAGGGAGATACATTTTTCTTGTTGTGTAGGGGGGAGTGCAGTCTGCAGTTAGAGTAAAGGAGTGGAGAGCCAGTTCTCTCTCAGCATAATCAATGTGCGACAGCTTACTTGGGGCCTGATTCCGCTCACGTCAGAGTCAGTGAGTGTCTTTCCATTGGCTTCTGTGGAGTTTAAACTTTTTCTTCCCCAGTTTCTCCATCCGTCTGTATGTAACAGTCCTGACCTTTCTCTTCGGGGCACTGTGGGCCATGCCAATGTGCTTTGCGATCCCCTGGTGAAAGGTTCTAACAGAGTGCAAAGCACTACATTATTATGGTGACAATTCAACATCTGGGATGAATGTGTTGGCTTGGGGAATTGTTTCATTCTCAGCATATTTGATTGTTTCTAAACTGTCTTGTTTTGTAGAGTAATTACTTGAGCTTTGTCATGGTCTTTTGTCATGTCTGTCCTAGCTGAGTATGACAGCTATTTCCTGGTCTGTTTAATTGTTTCCGTTTTCTTTTTTGGTTGGTTCTAAATTTTCATTGTTGTGTTCTGTTTTGTTGATTTGGGAATAAAAAGATATATGCTGCCATCATCCTAAAACCCCTACAAGGCATTTGTTTCTTGGGTAGTCAGAGAATTTTTATGGGTTTTGCTTGTTCTTCTGCTTAGTTATTTTTCCAATTTCAAATGCACACTGTGTGCATTAAACAGGTGCCAGATCTGAGAGGTTTTTTTAATTATGTGGCACATTTAGGAACATATGACTTGCCAGCCTGGATAGACTTGAGGCCCATTTAATGCAGTATCCTCTCTCCAGCGTGCTTCAGGGGAAGATGCAAAAGAACTTCACAGTAGGGAGATATGGGATGATATGATATCCCCTGGAGGCGGTGTAGCTTTAATCCCGGATTGTTAGATTGGTGCAAGACCCGAAGCAGTTTGCCATCCGACGCAAGGATCCATGTGTTAGGTTTGCACTGGTTCCCATGGGCCATGTGGCTGTGTCCAAAGGCACACCCTCATTTCTGAGAGAAGAAACCATGGTGACAATTTGTTGCCCATGACGTGTCAGTGGAATAAAACCACCACGAGCTTGGAGTCTGATTTCCTGTGGTTTGACCCCAGGGCAATGCCACTGAGTGCAGAAGAGCTATCTCTGGATTTACACCGGGCTAAGGCCAATCAGGACAGGTCCTCCCCCTCACACACACCTTTCTGTCATGCTGCAGCCCATCACATAGTCCTTCCTCTGGTGACAAAATGGACTTGGCAGCTCCCACAGGAGTGGAGCTGGAAGGGGTGTCTGCTGGGGCCCAAGTTCTGCTGCTGGGATCTGCCAGCCACCACAGCTGCATGCCAGCTCTTGTGAGAAATCACTGTGGAGCAGTAGTGATAGTAAATGAAAGGCTGCTCATGGAGATGGGGGAAGGGAGAAGCAAGTCTGCTCTTTACAGGTATCATTTAAGAGTACAGAGGGCCAGGAGATAGCTGAGCTATTCCTTCAGTCATGCTTCAGTAGCGCACAGGCATTTCCTGACTGTCTTCACAGAGGCGATTTTTATCCACTGTCATGTTAAAAGGCCCCTAATTCCTTATACAACTAAACAATTCTGTTTGTGGATGTACATATTCTAAAAGCCGTTGCTGTCCTATGCTGAGCAGTAATGGGGCTCGGTCTTTTGAGACAAATGCTACTAGTTCATGAACTACTCAAGAGCTGATCATGAATTCAGCTGTCTTCTTCATGGTACCATCCATGTTAGGCATTCAGATACGGAATAGCATGACCGTGTGTGGGATGCGGAGGAAACAGAATCCATTGGGTGGAGAGCACCTAAGTATCAGTGAAATCCTATTCGGAGGGATGCTATGTAACTTTTAAATGTTGTAATTTCATCCACTGTCAGTAGGCTGAAAGAGTGAAGTTGCTGAGGTTAAGCAGTTAGCTAATCAGTGCCAGGTGAGATGAGGATAAACTTGATTCTGTACAGTGTCTTCCACTTGACAGGAAATCATATTGTTACACAAATAATCATAAGAGGTAATAACTAATGCAGGAGATTTTATAATACATTTAGAACAGCAAAAGGAAGAAGAAACTAAGGTGCATAGACCAGGGAGAGGATGCAAGCTTCACTCTCTCTGAAGAAGGCAAGAGACACTGCTGCATTATCTGGTCCAAACTCTCCTTGAAGGTGTCTCTCTGTTGTTTTCCCATCATTCTAGGCAGTAGCAGGTTCTGTGGTGACGATCGCAGACCCCTGAGCCCTGCAGTTATCTGCTTCTCTAGCCAGGCCTGTGATTATTGAAAATGTCATCTCTTGGAAGTCACTGGTTGTTTAAACAAAGGGTGAAGTGTCTGCTGTGTATCATCTACGAGTGGCTTTGTAACACCTAGTCACCAAGCTTGCTGTGCAGCCTGGATGGCTGAGTGCGTCTACTTTTTGGAGATGGCGTATGGCCATCGGCTGCCTGAGTGACAGCCAAGGTTGATGGGATGGCCAGCCACACCACTGTGTGCTTGTGCTCTTGTCAGCTCTCTCCAGCTAGGTAGGCTTGTGCCAAGTCAATAGCTAGTTGGGAGCGCTCCAAGGAGCGTGGTGCTGGTGAGTCATTCTG
Organism: Mesoclemmys tuberculata; assembly: GCA_007922155.1. Classification (NCBI taxonomy): domain Eukaryota; kingdom Metazoa; phylum Chordata; order Testudines; family Chelidae; genus Mesoclemmys; species Mesoclemmys tuberculata. The sequence goes on along the minus strand of ML675630.1, from coordinate 2,646,150 downwards.
AGGCACTCACACAGCAGCCTCGTGGGCTGAAGAAGCTGCGCATCATTTACAGGAGAAATATGGTAAAACCAAGCTCCTGGTCATTGGCGAACTTTTCCATTCACATGGCAAGATAGCTAAGACTCGACGTGAAAGCCTGGCCCTGTTTAAATCAATGCTCCCTGTGACATAAGTGGAGTCAGGATTTCACCCTAGGGAGGTAAGTGACAGTGTCCTGGCCAACTCCAACTCAGGAGGGGACAGGGGGAAGGGCAATAAAGTGCTTGTCCTGATTTTTAGTTGGATACAGTATTCCTTTGGCTAATGTCGCTGTGAGCAACAAGAGAGCTGATATGTTCCCCCAGTGGGGTGGGAAATGATCAGAGCTGCCCAGTGCCTGCACCCTACACCCAACAGTGAAAATTAGATCAAAGTTTTACAGCCTGTGGGAGACTAAACTAACAGGTGCCACAGGCAGAGACGAGGAGGAACTGCAGTGCCCGAAGCCCACACAATGGCAGGGCACTGGTTAAATCAGATCTACCCAGATCACCCCAGCAAGTGGCCTGTGCCCCACGCTGCAGAGGAAGATGATCCTCCCACACACTCACTGTCAATCCGACCTCAGGGAAAATCCCTTCTCGACCCCACGTGTGGGGATCAGTTAGACTCTGCGGTTAGACTCAGTTAGACCTAGCCCAGCACCTGAGAGAGAGAACACGCAATGCCACCTCAGAGCCCTGGCCCACCCTGGTCAGCGTCCCATCCCCAGTTGTGGCCATGCCTGGTGCTTTAGGGAAAGGAGATTAAACCCCCCCTCCCAGAATACATTGTGGGAGGAGGAACCCCTTCCTGACCCATGCCTGGGCCAGATCCTCAGCTGGTGTAAATCCTCATTGCTCTCTTGAAGGGCCCAATGTGTTTACCCCAGTGAAATTGACAGCAAAATTTAGCCCATAATTTTTCAAATGCTTTGGAGGCCTTCTGGATTATTAATGTATCCTGTGTCTATAATTCTTATTATATAGCTCTGTGCTAGAAAAAGCCAAAATGTGTCTTCAGCTGCGTGCATGTGTATGGCGATATTTTTATTTCTGAGGGAGCCCCAGAGAGATTTGGTAGCATTTTCGCTATCTGAGGATATAACAGTTTGAATATAATCTCCGGGTCAAAATATTTTGACAGGATCCCTTTTTAAAACCTAATGTGATCTGTCACATGTACAGTAACATTCCCTATAGCTGGCAACCCCCAGCAAGTGCTGCATGATAGAAATTTCTTTTAACTGGCATCTTACCCTCCAAGTCAGCACTAGCCCCATTGAATTGATGGCAGGATTTTTCAAATCAACGGTCAGTGGAGCAATGAAATTACAGCACCTTGGAGTAAAAATTAAATAAGGAAGTGCAGCCTCACTGCAGGCTGTTCTGTCCCTGCTCTAATGGCCACTCTAGTACAGAAGGGTGACACGTAGTTTTGTTAAAAGATAAAGGGTCACGTCAAAAGCAAGTGATTGGAAAAAGATCTTTGAAAACATAGCCCTAGCAATTATAGCTAACTGTCCGGCAGCACTAGACTGTTAAAGGGGGCAAGAAAGGTTTTCAGTCAGGAGCCAGCACCCTTGGAAAGACACACTCATACCACCCACATAAAAGCCACTTCCTCAGGACACTGTACTGCCTAGGGAAATGGACAGGGTCTTTTAATTATTCCAGGAATCAAAAAGCTTCTGATTCAAATAGGAGAGATCAGGTGTGCTGTTGAGCACCTGGGGGGAAATTATTTCTTCAGGTTTCTAATGATTTGACAAATGAGAGAGGCTCTTTGCTAAAAGGGGGCCACTGAAAATGAGACCAGTTTCTGCTAGAATGTCCAGGACTGTTGTTGCACGTGATTTATCAGCCAGTTAATGAGAAACACTCTGCTGGAGGATTTGTTCTAGCTACCATGCAGTGGGACTGGGTTGGAGTCAGAAGGGAGCCTCTCTCTCTCTGGCTTGGCAGTGTTTGAAAGAACTAATTTACTCTATTCGGATTCTTATGCCACCTCCGCCAACATGGGCTCTGAGCGCTCGATCACTGATTTGTTGAAACTGAATCTGATCGCGGAATAAGGTCGGTTTGGACAAGTTTCAAACGTTTTTGTGGGAAAAAAGTTTTGAAGTTTGACATTTTCTAAGTGAAAAAGTTCAGTTTTTCAAGTCGAAGCAACTTTTGTTTTAAAAAATAAGTTGTGATGGTTTAAAAAAAGAAAGTTAAAAGGAAACATTTTTAAATTCTCAAAACAATAAACTTGACTTGATCCAGATTTTCAGTTTGCCAACATTTTTGCGGCTGACTTTTTGTTCTGATTTCAGATGGGAACATTTTTGAATGCTCCAATTCTCAGGAGACAGGAGAACTTTCCTGCCCAGCTCTGCTGAGCACCTTCCCTGGAGGCAATGCCTTCAGCTCTGCGGAAGGAAGAGGAACTAATTCACAGCCATCTCTCTTCTGACACTCCTGGGTGGGCAGTTGGCGGCTCAGCGGTGCCTGTCTCTGCGCTCCCTGAGCCCCGGTCACTGTAAGCGCTAGCGCTAAGACACCACAAGTAACTAGTGATTGGGTGCATCCATTTTTGCATGTCCCACTTTAGACACTTTGAAGAGGCTTGGTTTTCAGTGAGGGGTGCTCGGTGCTTTCTGCGATCAGGCCCTTTTATAAATAGCTCCATGTAAAGAATGGCACAGAGGGTGTGTCCACACTGCAGCTGGGACCATGCCTCCCAGTCCAGACAGACAGACTCATGCCAGCTTGACTCCTCATAGCATGCTAAAAATAGCAGTGTGGACATTGCAGCTAAGCTGGAGACTCCGGCTAGTTACCTGAGCCCCCAGGCCCAGGGGCCAGGAAGGCTCGAGAGGCTGAGATGCTGTGCAAGCCACAACACTGGCATTTCTATTTTCAGTGCACAAGCCTGAGCCTGGCTAGCAAGCATCTGTCTGCCAGGCTGGGAGGCTCTCTCACTCTGAGCCTCAGTGCAAACGTACGCTTGCAACGTGCGGCAAGTGTCACTGGTCTTACAAAACCCGGAAAGCATGGCACGTTTCTCCATGCAACCTTCTGTCTCCTTCCCACTAACTAATTACGTACACACAGAGATCTCTCTTGTATGCAATACTCCTGTACCATCGTTAAAGCTACGCACCCCCGACACTGAGGCATCTAAAATCACTAGTCATTTAGAAAATCTTGGCTGATATAGTCAGTGCTTCATGCACCTGAACTCACTATATCTTTCATGTCATTTATAATAAACTCAGCAGTGAGAACCGGTTTCTTCCTTCAGTTCAGTGAATGCCAATAAACTCCCATTGACTTCCATAGGCTGTGGATCAGGTCTTTACTTATTTAGGTTTATCTTATTTCCTTTGAAGGGCTTGCCCTCATTTCTGTCTTACAGGAGACAAAGAGAATACCTCCCCCAGGATCTACCAATATGGAGTGGCATCACTATAACACCCAAAGAGATTTTTTTCTTCATCTGATATAGATTAGTGTTTCTTTTTATCCTATGGGCATGGGGCTGGCCCATAGGCTCTGGGTTAGCTGGCAAAAGCATCAATCATCTCCATTAACCAGAGGACTTAGAGCCAGCTCCCAGTGCCATTGAAGGGAATAGAAATTGGCCTAGATTGTAGGTTGTTTGGGGCAGGGACAGCCAACTTGTTCTGTGTTTCTGTAGCACCTAGCACAGTGGAGTCCAGGACTTGAATTCCCAAGTGTTGTCACCGTACAGATAATAATAAATAATGACTTCAATGGGCTTTGGATCAGGACTTTCGCTAAAGCACCTCCCAAATCTTTTATAATTCCTATTGCATGGACATGTTCATTTCTACAGCAGAAACAAGCACTCCTTGTTTATGGACGTCATTAGCAGAGACTTTAAACAGGTTCCTTAGATCTTTGGAGAATTGCGGCTTGACCATTACCAATGCTAAATGGATTTAGGAGATATACTTTTTGCTTTCTCGCCACAGAAAGGTAATAAATAAGTTTGTGGGAAGACCCACAATTCAATAAACTAACAGACCAAAAGTCTGCTACATCATAATTTGGAAATTGTTTTTTTCTCAGTCTGTTTCACAGAATGAAATTGATCTGTCTAATCTCTTATCTCTAGCTATGAAATTGTATTTCCCTCTTAATAGGCCTACAAATGTTATAGATGAATAGTTCAATAGCAAAGAAAGAATGGAAATGGCAAGAATACTAAAAAGGGACATTAGATTTGTTCACTTTTGGTCACAGAAACCAATATGCTTCAGTGTCAGGAATTCCAATCAGCCTCTGTTCTCTCCTCCTATAGGGACCTGCACTAGGAAAGAACATTCTTAAACCTCTGAAGCCTTGCAGATGTGATCAGGTTCACTTCTTAAATTAAAATTGGGAGGACTCATTAAAAAAGTCCCATTTAATTCAATGCTGGAATTTGCAAAGCTCTCAAGTGTCTTGTTTTGGGTATGATTTATTTTTCTTTCCTTCTTTGTGATGCAAAATATGCATTTTCCAGCATGTAAAAATAAATACAAAGACACCTTTCATAACAGTGACATACAAATGACATATGCACTATAAATTAAAGGGACACTACAAACTAACAACACAGACAACAGAGCAATACAAACAAAAATCAAGACGGGATAAAATCAGAGATCTAAAACCCAGAGGTTAGAGCCCTCTTAACATGGCTACTGATAGAAATTTAACAGCTGGTCCGAGTCTCTGCTATGGTCTGAAAAAAGCTCTCCTGCAAATCCCTCAATGCTTTGGGTTGTTGAAAACCTGAGGTCAGATTCTGCCACATGGGCCCATCTGCAATTTTCAATGGCACTGGCTTGGCCTGATACTTGTTCCCAACTTTTGGGATATTTAGTGTGTTTCTTAAAGCCCCAGCGCAGGGAGGCCTGTGATTAGGTGAAAATCTCAGTTTTCATTAATTAAAGTACGTTTCTAGCTTTCCTGGTTGCAGAGAAAAGTTTGAAAAAGTGACCCGAATGCAACCCAAAAGCTCAAAAAAACAGAAGGCAAATACAAAGAACCCAACATTTATTACAATTTAAAAAATCTCATGATTTTTAAGCTAATCTCATGATTTGGGGGAGGACTGGCATTACTCTTGATTTTTTAACCCTCGGGGTCAGCCATGCTGCTAAAGCCAAGAAACAAACGTCTTGACACATTCATCAGAAAAACTTTATGCTTTTGATTCTGAATTATCAGGCATACCTGTTAACTTTGACAGGCACAGTGCCCTCATGACTTTGTCCTCATATAGGCAGCAGCTGGTTTCTTAGCACACTCTCTCTCTGGCCCAGCCCCACGGTCAGGTCAAGTTCTAGTGAAAGAGTGCTGCTCACAGAAGGAGAGAAAGTACATATGTTTACCTGAGTCTATGGCTTATTTGCTACACGTCTGCCTCATTATAGAGGCACCCAGCTAGTCACCGATTGTGACTGAGTCCTCAAATCTTGGCTGCCAGAGCCCAGTCTCATTTCTTGGCTGGTCGCTTTCCGTTAACATCTCTTTGCTTTGTGATATCTAAGGACACAGCTCACATTTCCCAGAGATGATTCCCCCATTAAACAAACCCCCGTCACTGAAAGAGACATGAGGGACAGGGCTCACAAAGAGGAGTGAGCCAGCCCTCATAGGGAAATCGATTGGCTTGGAAGCCAGGCCATTTATGATGATGCCTCTTAGGACAGGGCAGAGTCCATGCCTGTTGTGGATTGACAGCACAACGTGGGTTATGATTACGAAATACGAAGCCCACTTTCCGGGCCTGCACATGCAGTGAGTTCTCTTAGTGACATGGAAGTGGGGACGGTCCCATGTCTCAGCTCTGCTGGGCTAACAACATGCAGTAGGAGGAGTGCCCCTCATTGCAGAGGATCCAAATGAAGCAGAAAGTCAAAGCTATGGCTAGACCGTGAAGGGAAACTTCAAGATCCCCATCTTGCCCTGGAGACAAGCATGGGGTGCTGGTGGCTGGGGTCAAAGCCTGGCCATAAGACCCAGTTAGGAGGTTTGCACTGAAGGGCTGTACTATTAGATGCAGATCGGTGACTCTACAACTTGAAGATCAGTGAATCTCTTCCATGTCCGAATGGCTCCATATTCCCTGCTCCTCAGTGGTCCCACAAACAGAGCCCACATCCTCAGGCTTTGCATGAGTGATGAGAAAGCCCCTCTAGGGCATAAACTATGGGGAAATTCCAGCATACTAAGAATAGGCACAAATTTTTTCCATGACTTGTCCGGTGCCTGACGCAACGATTCCACCTGCAAGGAAGGCCCAGGGCAGCAGGGCACAGGACTGGATTCCTGGGCCTTGACACTTAACTTGTGGAGAAGAGGTGCCTAGCACGGGGGGCTCCTGCCCTGGAGTGAACATTTCTGATGCAACAGAAAAGTTTCCATTTTGTTTTCATGATGTACAAAAGAGGTACACATGATGGAGAGCAAGGCAATTTCTAATTTAACTAGCCTCGCTTCATCATCATGAGACCATGAGAAAACTCATGGCCCGGATTCATTACTGCATTACTCCAGCTTTATCCCACCCTAGCTCCACTGCAAGCATTGGAGTTACACCAGTGCACGTAAAATCAGAGCAGTGAATAAGGCCCCGTCTATGTAGTTTAAACTCCCTACCTATGTGACAAATAGCACCTTCAAAGTGAAAGAGATTTAAAATTCTAATTTGCTTGTCACTGGTGCTGCTTCTTGTTCACTTTTTGCTTCTTTCTTAGCCGGAGCAATGAAAACTGACTGTCCCCCAAAGTGAAGCTGACTGGTCTGTTTCTAGTCAATTTTGCTTGCAAGTTTCCCTGAACTAGCTCAGTGCTTAAATGTTTGAGTTGCTGAAAATATGAGCTGACAAGGGGCCTTTAAACCTAGATTCCCCATCTAATATCTGGCAGATGCTGTCTTGTTTGCCCCAGCTCCAGTATGAGTACAATTTTGTTAATGTGTAGTGTTTCTAAGACACCCTTCCTAATATTCTTTTGTTCTGGGAAGATATTTTTGACAAGACAAAGGGGATGCGATCCAATCAAGGAAGTAATTTCAGAATATTAAGATTTCTCTCCTGTTGTGCTGGATTTAAGATGCAATTCTATATGAATCTTTTCTACAAATAAAGAGCAACAGAGCTTGTATAAAAATCTACTTCAGGAGAACAGTTGCATGCCTTTTTTTTAACCTGCTTTAGGCCGACTTGAATTGATAAGAAGTCCATGTACGAAATTCCGAGGTCAAAGAAAGTTATGTGTGTGCAGAATGGGGGCTTAAACTCGGCCCAGTGGGCCCAAAGTGATGATCTCTGGTTCTGATCAGTCAGATGAGTTCCATAACTTACATTTGATAAGCTGTGAGGGTTTGGGGTTTCTTTCCAACTCAGCTGGGGAAAGGAAGAGAGAAGTTGAAATTTCCCCTGTAAGCACAAAAGTTACTCTCATTAATCTGCAGGTCAGGTTTATGACATGTAAATTCCCCTAGAAACGGTTCAGCAACCAGTGTAGACCTCAGAATGCCAGTGAAATATATTGCTGCTTACTTGAGGTTCTGGTGTCGCTCCCGTCACCTACTGCAGCAGGAATCCAGAGACAAGGGCATGTTCCGACTGGGAACACTGGGCACGCAGCAGAGCAGTTTTTTTTCAAGAGGAAGTTATTTGGCAAAATCCAGCCTAGTCAGGGCCGTAAATTCTAAATTCACAGGCAAAGCACCAAATTATTTCAACACAGAGGATTGCTCACTTTATCACCCAAATTCAGATGGATTAAAGAGGTAATTTAATTCCCTATTTAAGCAGTCATATAAAAAAATCAAGATAATCCTACAAAATTGGAAAACTTGCTGCTTTTATTTACTGTTTATTAATAAAGCAATGGCCCAGGTCAGTGACAAATATCTGAGATTGCACTGTTGGGATTACTGTGTGGGTATAATATTAGACACTTGCAGAATAAAAAACATGAATATTTGTTCTGTTGCTCTTCCCTTCACATCCTCTCTCTTTCTTTCTCTAATTCATGCCTCTCTTTCTTTCATTGGGACCTGAGCCAAAGTGTATTAGTATCAACATAAAGATTCCCATTGACTTCAGTGGCCTTGGATTAGCCACGTGTGGACAAGGAATTTTACAAAAGGCCCCCATTAGGTTCCTGGGGCGGTGGTGTATATATTGGCAATACACATTCCACCATCCTGTTGTGTGAAAGCAACTGTCTCTGTACCACAAAATAGAAAGCTTGATGTGATATTCCTATAGATAGGTATTCAACAAAGAAGTCTATATTGTGTTTCTGTGGCTTATCTGGAGGTTGTTGTCTAAGCAAACTACAGAAGAGCAGAGCTGAAACTGTGTAAGCCATGACTTGCTGTAGGCATAAATATTGCTTCAGTGAAAGTTGTAGCAATATGTTTTTCATCACTTCATCCCATTTGGACTATTCTTCCTCAAACCATTTAGTTGTTAATATGATCCTGGAAATATTTTAGTTCATTTTTCTTAATTTTGTTTGGCTCAGCTAAGTCTCTTTAGATGGAATTTGTTTTTTGCAACCATAAAGCTGAAATATGTTTCTTGGCTGTGGTCACAAAAATTCTAAACAGGCCTCTATTTTTATTCGATGACAGTAAATTAGGACATTTTCTTACCTTCATGTGAAATTAGGGACTATATCCCTAAAATATCTCTTGTGTCAGCTTCCTTCTGTCAGATCAGGAGCCTTCAGTTTGGAAAATTAAACAAAAGGGTGCTTTTCAGGAATACGTATATTTCAAATGGCAGTTCATCAAACAGTTATTGACTCCATTAAGACTACCTTGATTCTAGTAGCGAGGAAGATAAATGGATAAAGAGATATTTTTGATTAACTGCAGTTAAAAATTCTATAGTTAGCATGGGAATTTCACAAATTACTATCCATTAGGTTGAAGAGCTTTTTGACCATATTAGATTAGATTCCTTGTTGATATGACTGTGTTGACTTTGGTCCAGCGTACCTTTCTGAGAGGCGCTTGATATGCACATTCGTGAATCCTTAGAATATCGTTAGATTGTGCTTATGTAAGACTATTGAAAAAAATAAGCCCTGATGGCTTGTTCCATCTTCTATGTTCTAATCATTTTTATCTTCATTTTTCCTGTGTATCCCTCTAAAGATAAAACATTACTGTCTATTTACAGATTATTGTGTATGCAGAGCAGTTGCTGCTGTCTCTTGTTACTGCTGGATAAACAGTGGTTGCTGCAGACCTGACATTGAATGATGACAGGGAAATACTCTGTGTTCTCATAGAGCTATCGGTGCAGTTTTCTCTTTCGAAAGAAGAAGCTGCTGCAATGAAGTGATGGACATTAAGCAGTTAATATTAAAAGGTAGCTATGTATCAGGCTGAGGAATGAAATGTGCTACCACAGGCCAGGGCAGCCTAAACAGGGATGCAGTTTCCTGCAGTTTGCTGGGAGCTGGTTATGATTTTTATTTTATATGGGAAGGATGGTTTGGGCAAAATAAAAATGGACCCAGGCTCCGTGAGGTTCTCCTGTCTATACGGAAATGGGGTCATGTCACGTGAAGGCACTGAGCCCAGGTTAATGCCACACACCACTAAGCTGCCTCAATATCTTCTTCTTGGACTCACACTCATGGACTACCAGCACAAAGTGCTCAGCTCCAAATTCAACCCTCCCATCTCTCCTTTTCCTCAGGGAAGGATGCCACAAAGGCCCCAAGGAAAAACCATCATGAGAGTGCATGTGGGATGTGTCTAGTGCAGTGCGATCAGAGAGAAAGCTCAGTATGCTTGAGCTGGGCATGGCGAAAGACATGAATGCCAGTGAACTGGAGGCTGTCAGGGTATGTGACTGTGTTTTACATGTAACCCAGCATAGGAGATTTTGGGTCTTCGTCTCCTGACTGTCCACAGAAGAGGTTAATGAGGCTGCCATAGCCATCCCCAAGGGACGCAATCAGCAGAGGATCGTGCATTGAGCTCTGTTGGTCAAACGTTGCTCTTGCACAGGGGCAGTTGGTTAAAAAAACATATGGAAAAAATAATCACACCTCCAAGATAGCAACATCTGTCACTCACACTGGCTCCCTCTTGCCCATGTAACATTTACACCAGTGCAAAATGCACCAAGATAGCACTTTACATCCAATGTGCACTAGGGTGAATGACTGCTGAAGACAGAGTAATGGTGAACATGCACGATAGGGGTAGGAGGGACTGCAGGTGTCATCTAGCCTAACCCCCAGACCTTAGCTGTCTGCTCCTTTACATCCATACGCTCACCAGAAGTCCTTGCTGGAGTAGGCCAGTGAAGCCAAAAGAACCTCTTGCCTAGATAGTTCACAGGAATAGCCAGCCCTCTCTGGCAAACATTCGTGTTCCAGAACAATGCCATTCATGTATTATCTGCCTCTGCCTGTGGGACTGACGGAAGACTGAAAACAGCATAAGAAAAATATTCTCCAAACACACTTTCAATACAGAATCTAGGATACTGGCAATTTGAGCTGAGCTACATAGCACAGCTCCTCCTTTTTTATATGCTTAAGCTGAATCAATTTCCAGACTCACAAAAAAAAAAAAAACAGTACAAAAACATTTTTCCTACTTCCTGTTTTCTAACTGAGTTGGAGGTATGGCAAAAGAACAGTAGTGGGATTATCTCTGCATATACGTGGAACATTCTCCAGCTTTGTTCTGTCCTTTTGAACCTTCTTTTTAAGGGGTTTGTTTGCCGTAAGCAAAGTAGAACAGTATACACTTCAGAAGAGGATGATTTGTTTGTTCTCTTTACTTTCTGCCACATAACAGCACTTTGCACTTGACTGGTAATTCTAGGATGTCAAAGCAGTTTTCAAGCATTCTTAACTAAGCCTGGTAACTTTCCTGTGAGTTAAGAATCATTATACTCATTTTACAAATGGGGAAACTGTGGCAGAGAGGGGCAGTACACAGTAAGGCAGCGACTGAGCTGGGAAGACAACCCTGGAGACCTGACTTGCAATTGCTGCTTCAAACTACTGGACACACTGTCCAGCAGAAAAGTTTTGGCGTAACAGCAATGATCCTGAATAAGACAGCAGAGTAAATGTGATTCCATTATCTGAAAAACAGCTTTGTTCAAATTTACATTTACTTTTCTGTAAACCCCACTTGTGCCTCTGTTTTCGATCATAAACAGAGAATTTATCTTTGAATGGGTAGAATAATATTGGTTGAATAACATTTGTTGATTAATGCAATCAATGTATTTCATATTTTTTTTAAAATGTGGCATGTGTTTTTAAAATTATTCCTTCAATCTACAGAGCAGAGCTAATATCTGTGAATATATACAAATGTCATGATGTATTAAAAAATATATACATGAATCATTTTTAGCCCATCATTCTAGTTCTAGAATTGCTCCATAAATCTGATCTGCTCAGATGACTGTGTTTTGGGATGTTCAGACTGAAGTTACAGCTGTTGTGGACTAACCTGGCTCCCTACACACAGCGCTGAGCTGAAGCTGGACTAAATGCTGGAATCACACACTTCATTCTGCCTTCCTCATTCAAAGGCAGACTGGTACGTCAGTCTGTTCAAGTCGATGTAAAAAGTCTGCTGCAATACATCCAAATAGATTTTGGATCCAGTAATAGATCTGTTTTTCTTAAGTATGGGAAATCAGATGCCATAAAAGTCTGCCTCAAGCTCTATTTATTATGAAACTCAGAAGCGATTCCTATCTGAAGTACGGTATATCACAAAAAACTTCCATCTGCGTTCCCTGTTCACACTCCCATGTTGACAATAAGACTCATTCCACTCCTCCCATGCTCTGTGCAATTTTGAAAGCTTAAATAAACACCCCTCTTTATGTGCGCTGCCCAAGAGACGTTATGATTTCTGATGCTAAGGATAAAATGGAATTTATTGCTCAGCTAGTACCTACTCTAATTCCAACTGGTGAATGGATGCTAGTGGTCTGGTTCATCTACAAGACGGGTGTTAAGCTGTGGTAATGGGTAACTGTGGCATCCTACAAGGATAGTTCCTATTCTGCCTGTCATTTGGCCTATGGAAGAGGCATGAGGTTGACTCTCCCCAGTAGGACAATACTACACAGCTGGGCAATTGGAGCCAAAACCCTCAGAACTTCCCATGGTCCCCTAGCCACCGGTGGTGGTGTATATTGAGCCATGTGCGTGTGGGCACTCAGGAGCCATCAGAGTGGCATGGCTGGGACTGGACTGGAACGACGTGAAACGGATGAGACGTGATGGTGATGGTGTGACTGCAAAGCACGCGCCGCGTTCAAGGGAGAATTTCAGATGCTGAACGCCTACCCAGCATGCATTGCCGGCTGATCACTCCCAGGGTGTTTAGTGCAGCTGTTTTCCTGGCAACTGCACAGTTGTGTTTGTCACACATGTATGCCCCTGAAGTTCTCTGGAGGCCTCAAACTAGGCACATTCATAAATTATTCTCTCATAAATAGAACCATAAATAATAAAACATGTGGGGCTTTTGCAATTTAGTTTTAGCCAGCTAAAGCATGGTACATGTTTCTTAGGCACAGATATGCAGACAAAACTCTTAATTTCTGAATTTCTTCTTTCAGTCTCTTCAAATCTATAAAAGACTCCAGGTGACAGGCAGAGGAAACACGTCTCTTCTAGACAAGGAAGCTGCCATAGTCTTTTACTTTTAAATATGGAGTGATTTCCACATCATGTATTACAAGAAATTCTCACTCCAGGGCATGTGGGCAGAGTTGTATTTCCATTCAGGAGTTTGTGTAGACACACCTAGTCAATGGGCTTACTTATAATGAGCATAAGACAGGTACCGTGGAACTGATTTAGGGCCAAATGCAGAGCCCGGTGCTTTATATAAAAAGCCAGATCAGGCCAGGTGGACTGTATCTCTGTACCATGATCAAGAGAGAGGTCTTTCTCCAAAAGGCTAGGGGGTCTCCACAGACTGGAGTAGCATCTGCAGGGCCTTACCTATCCCATCCCCAATGCCCCAACAGATAATCTATCAAGCAACCATCTTTCCTCAATGAAAAAAACCATAGTAGATATTCGCTGTTCTGTCTGTTAGGAATTAATATCTACCTTCAACAAATTTCCAGCATGCGAAGTTTCAAAAATGTTCTTCCATGATTTGAGTATGTCTGAGCAATTATTGTCAAGAAATTAGGATGTGCTCAATAGGTAGTTTTATACCAGAGTTGAGAAGCTTTTAGGCGTGAATCTGCAAGTTGCATTATGAGTTCATTATCTCATGAAAGGTAATTCCTAAATTATGCAGATTTTCAGAATTTGTTTTCCTGTGGTGATGGGTTTATTGTTTGGGCCAGGGAAATTCATGATGCAAATTTACTCTGAGGCTTTTTAGAGCAAGTTATTTTCTATATGATGACTTTCAATGCAGATTGCCACCATGAATCTGCCAAGTTTGAGGATCATTGGCTTTCCTGCCTACCTGGTGGTTTCAGATGCTATTAGGTTTATAGCATGTAAAAAAAGAAAGAACTGGTCCTAATTCAAGTTTACTTTTAGACGTTTCTTTCTCAGTAGCACAAGATATTCAGATAACAGGACATTCTTCTTAAACGTTATCCTTCTGTTTTGGCTTGATGCTGACAATTTTATGTGTGGTTGTTTTTCTTTTAAATAAGGTTCTTGTCATTACCTACATGCTCTGGTCTGTCTTTATAAGACACTGAGAAGCATAGAGGAAGCAACTCAGATCAGTACAAGATGGGTGCTAAAATAGCCTGGGGAGTGCCCTCCTCTGATTTTACTAGTCCCATCAAGAGCTGACAGTGAGCGGGCTCATTTCTGATAGTATAGGGCTTTTTAATATAGTAGATAAAGGATGCAGTGGCTGAAGCTGAGAAAATCTGGGCCACAAATAAGGTGCGCATTTTTAACAGTAGGGGTAACAAAGAGTTGGAATGATTTACAAATGGATTTTTCATCACTTTAAGTTTTTAAATCAAGATCCAATGGCTTTCTAAAAATATGCTCTAGTTCAACCATAGCACATGGGCTTGATGCAGAAATTATAGTCAATTCTCTGGCCTGTGTTATACAGGAAGGCAGACAATGATCATAATCTGGTCCCTTTTAGCCTTACAATTTATAAATCAATGAACGCTCCTCTCCCCACTTCCCCCCTCCCCCCACACACTTTAGGTTTTGCTCCCAAAAGAAGTTGCATCTAACCTACTATAAACCAACATCAATTTATAGCATTCGAGTGCTGTAACTTAGTGCTTTATAGAATTAAAAATAACCAGATAGGCGCTAAGTGGTATAAATTGCAAAAAGCAGTAGTGTAAAGATATTGTATGGTTGATAAACCAAAAGGGTCAGATTAAGGCCAAATACCACAGGGCAGAGGAATGAAGGATTGTAGGTAGGAGAGAAAACACTGGCTTCCCGGTGAGATTTGAAAGAGTTGGAGACTCAGTGAGGTGGCAGAGAAGACTTGCACACTAATACAGCTGAGGCTGTGTGAATGGACAGAACGCAAGTAGGAAAGGGAGTAAAGAAAGAAGTTTAAGTTGAAGTCTTAACTACATATCCCAGTTGGTTGTGGCTTGGGAAATACCCACCCAGACCAGTTTTGCCCATCTGTAGGCAGGCATGTGTGCATGAAACTAATGACAAAGTGTTAAATCTGGGAAATGAATTAGCTGCACTAACTGAAATTGGTTTGACCCTGAGTTTAGTTTGAACCTGTTTCCACAAGACAAGGAATATGAGCGTGTCATGCAAAAACATCAGGCATGTACCGACTGGAATGTTCTTATATCAAACAAGGCAATTTGCACTTTTTCCACAAAAACCTAATGGGCCTTGTTATAAATCATTATCGGTTCTGAATAACAATGTTTTGTGGAAAGTGGAAAAGAGAAAAAAGCTAGTTTGGAGATGAGAGGGCTGGAGGGTTTTGGGAAAAGACAAGAAGAATGTCCTAGGAAAAGGAGACAGACAAACAGAAGGAGAGAATCAGGTAGAAAACAGAATGTAAGAGAGAGCGTCAGGTTGACAGTAATAAATGTAAGTCCAGCTACAGGCCTAGGCACAATGTTCCTTCCTTTTGGAAGCGAACGGACTCGGCTGGGAGTGAAACATTCCTCCAGACCTGGTTGAACAGAAGCTGAACAATGACCACTCAGTACTATAGTGAAAGGCAGAATTGTCCATAAATCAGAAAAAGCCAGAAGAGGACGCCTAGTGCCTAGTAGCTGAGAACAGTCTGTGAGAAAAGAACCAAATCAAGATCTTTGGGGCAGGAACCCTCCTTTAGTTCTGTGTTTGTACCATGCCTAGCACAATAGGGTCTTGGTCTGTGAGTGTCTGGGGCTCCTACGGCTATCACAATACAAATAACAAATAATCAGAGTAACATGGAAGATCATTCTACATCCCCAGCCAGCTGCCTCACTTTGTCCCTGGGACCAGACTTGTACAGACCAATACCTTGTCTGCACAGACACACTTGTAAAATATTAAAACCTAGCAGCTGAAGAAATAACTGAATTTTACAACGGAAAGTCTTAGATAAGAATCCTTGTAAAACAACAAATTCCAAAATTATAATCTGAAGAGCCTTGAAGCCTCCAGGAGACAAGATAAAGGGACTGCTAGAATAACTGTTAAGTAACTTTATATTTGGACATCTCACTTGAATAATGTAATCAGAAACATTTGCCTAAACTGTGCCTTTCATTTCTGCAAATGACAAGGGCTGCTGCTAACTGAATGAAATGTGAAAGCATCATAACATGCATTTTGATGTTCGGTGGATGAACTACAGAACAAAGGGAGTTGAAACATGACCTGTTTGGTTTTTTTAGTTTCTGTTTTTTAATGGGTAATAAAAAAGTGTCATTTTATGTAGTTTAGAAGTGAAGCCCTGAGACCTCTGTCCTGGCCAATATAGTTTGGGGCTAATTATTTGGGGCTTTTTCCATAGGAAAAATCAGCTTTCTGGCTGTAGTTCCCAAAGATATCAAGACATTCTTTAACTTGGGTTCCAAGTAACTAGCAGCCCCTCTCAGTCCTTGCAGCTTTTCACATACTATCAATATAAATATTGTGGTAAAGTCAAGCCAGATGGCTACGGCAGGGTACTTCAGGGCCGATATGTGAGCCCTAGAATGCTCAAAGCCCTATTCCCACTATTTGAAACTGGGGGACCACTAAAGGTCCCTCTCCCAGCCTAGAGGAGGAACCACTGGACCCGGGTCCAACAAATTACGGGGGACAACAAATGAATAAAACAGGAAAGGGTGTGAAAGTCACAGGGTCAAACGTAGGAGACCAGAAGGGGACACCAAGCAGAGAACCCGGGACAGTGCCCACTGCTCCTCGAAGGTGTCCAGGGAGCCAGCGGACACTGCCCAGAGGAACTCTGCCCGGAGACGTGAATTAACAAGGGAATGGAAATAGGCCCCACAGTTGCAGGGAGCCTCCCCTGCCAACCTCCTCTCCCTGGACTTGTAGATGGTTAGTTTGGCCAGGGCTAGGAGGAGGGGCGACTTCATGGGGCCACGGACGGGGTGTGAGTGGATGAACAGGTGCAGGGAGAAGTGCAGCCAGAACTTCAACAAGAGGTTCTAGAGGAGACGGAAGAGGGGCTGCAACCTGGCGCACTCCAGGTACACGTGCGCCAGGGTCTCCCTCATACCGCAGAAGGGGCAGGTGTCAGGGTGGGAGGTGAACCGCGCCAAGTACATGCCCGTGCTCACAGCTCCGTGAAGGAGCCGCCAACTGATATCCCCAGCGGGCCGCGGGGTAAAGGTGGAATACAGACTGGCCCACCGGGGGTCCTCACCCTCCAAGGGTGGTAAGAGGTCCCGCCACTTGGTGTCCGGGCGGGACGCGAGGGCGAGGAAGTGAAGGGTGTGGAGCACGAGCGCATATAGATGTTTCCTAGGTGCAGTCTGGAAGAGGACCGGCTGCATATTGAGCAGCCGGCTTGGGGCGTGAGGATGGGGGGGCCGAAGGGGTTTGCGGGGCCGAGGCCCAATAGTAAGCACTGGAGGGCCAGGGCTGAGAGGGGGGCGGGGAGTACCCTCCTGCAAGACCCGCTCGAGGTATATCAAAGCAGTAGGGGGCAAGGCTGCCCTCACCTCCTGGAGTACGCGTTGGGGGGTTCGAGGGGTGGAGAGCCCCATACGCTGAGCCAGCACATGGGGGTCCACCCAGGTCCCCCGAGCGTAGCCCAGGAGGTCTCCGACCCTGGTGACTCTTGCCAGGACCAACCGCCATCGCACTGAGGGGGTCTCCGCCACCTGCACACGTAGCTGGGGATTGTGTAGCAGGGGCTCCGCGAGGAGATCCTCCCCCTCGGTGACCGCAAGGGGCCTGGAGGCCGAATCAAGCCTCCAGGTCCAGAGGAGGTCCTGGTAGAAGACCGGCAGCTCGGAGAGGTCTCACGGAAGACCTCTCGGGTGGAGAAAAAAGAGCTGCCGGTCGTATAGGAGCCCTCGGAAGCGGCGGAGGAAGACGTGCGCCAAGTGGCTCCACGCGGGACTACCTGCACTGTAGAGGAGTCTCTGCAGGGCCTGGAGGCGGAAGGTGTGGACCTGGCTGCGGATGCAGCACAGGCCCTGCCCGCCCTCCTCCAGGGGGAGACTCAGAATCCCTTCAGAGACCCAGTGCAGTCCTGGCCAAAAGAACTCCAGAACTGCCTTCTGGAGGTAGGCCAGGAAACTCGGGGTCGGGACTAGGGTGTTGAGCCGGTGCCAGAGCATGGACAGGACCAGCTGATTGATCACTAGTGCCCTCCCCCGGAGGGAGAGGCACCGGAGCAGTCCTGTCCATCTCCGCAGCCGCTCAGACACCCTGCCCTCCAAATCCTGCCAGTTCTCCGCCGGGGAGGGATGGGTGGCGGAGAAGTAAACGCCCATATAGAGCAGCGGGCCCGCGCTCCACCGGATGGCTTGAAGTGCGGGTGGGAGGGAGCTCGCCTGCCACCCGGCCCCTACCGTCAGGGCAGAGCTCTTGGCCCAGTTGACCCGGGCGGAGGAGGCTGCCGAGTAGACGGCCAGGCAGTCCTCCAGCCGCACCAGGTCGTCCGGGTCCTGGACCAGGAGGAGCACGTCATCGGCGTACGCCGACAGCACCAGCCTCAGCTCTGGCTCACGGAGCACCAAGCCCGTCATCCTCCAGCGGAGGAGACAGAGAATGGGCTCAATGGCCAGAGCGTACAGCTGGCCGGACAGCAGACAGCCTTGGCGTACTCCGCGCCCGAAGCTGACCGGTTCGGTCAGGGTCCAGTTGAGCTTGACCAAGCACTCTGCAGAGGCGTACAGCACCCGGAGAAATCCCACAAAATGGGGTCCGAAGCCGAACGCCTGCAGGGTGCCCAGGAGATACCCGTGGTCCATCCGGTCGAACACCTTCTCCTGGTCCAAGGACAGGAGGGCGAATGACAGACCATCCCTACGCCCAAGTTCCAAGAGGTCCCGGACCAGATACAGATTATTAAAGATGGTGCGGCCCGGGACAATGTAGGTCTGGTTGGGGTGGACCACGTCCTGCAGCATGGACTTCAGCCTCAGCGAGACGGCCCTAGCCACTATTTTGTAGTCCATGCCGAGGAGCGAGAGGGGACGCCAGTTCCGGAGGTCACGGAGGTCCCCCTTCTTTGGAAGTAGGGTGAGCACTGCCTGCCTGCATGACAGAGGGAGCACTCCGCTATCCTCGGACTCGGCCCAGACGGTGGCGAGGTCCGGGCCGAGGACGTCCCAAAACACGCGGTAGAACTCTGTGGTCAGCCCGTCCATGCCCGGGGATTTATTGGTAGGCATGAAGCGGAGGGCTTCCAAGAACTCGGCCAGAGTGAGAGGTTTCTCCAGCCGGTCCCGGTCGCCTGCGCTGACAAGGGGAGTTCGTTCCAGAGCACCCTGCAGGAGGCGACGTCGGTCGGCTCCAGGGAGGAAAGGTCTGCGTAGAAGGCCCTGGCCCTTCCACGCATCTCCTCCTGTCCGTGAGGGGCGTGCTGTCGGCAGCCAAAAGGCAGATGACATGCTTCCGGGCCCCCCTCCTTTTCTCCAGGGCGTAGAAGAAGCGGGAGCCGCGATCCATCTCCCGAAGGAGATGGATGCGGGACCGGACAAAGGCACCTCGGGCTCGAAGGTCTTTGAGGGCTCTAAGCTTCTCCTGGTTCTCCCGGCACGCTCCGCAGAGGGACGGATCATCGGGGCTGGCGGCCAGTCGCCTCTCCAGCTCCAAAACCTCCCGCTCCAGCTGCTCTATCCCCGCCGCCGGCTGGCCCCCCGAGTGTAGTCACGACAGAAGAGCCAGGCGCGCACCTTCCCCACATCCCACCATCGCTGCGCCGAGGGAAAGGCGCCCCTCTGCCCCCGCCAGGCCAGCCAGAACTCCCGGAAGGACACCACGAAGCCCACATCCTCCAGCAGGCTGTTGTTAAAATGCCAGTAGGCCGGCCCCGGCCTCTCCGCACTGAGAGAGGCCGTCACGGTCACCATATGGTGATCCGAGAACGGGGCTGGCCGGACGCTGGAGGAGTGGGCCAGCGCAAGGTGGTGCCGGGAGATGTAGATACAGTCCAACCGGGAGTGGCGCGACCGATCTTCCCCCACCCAGACAAAAGTAAAGGTAACGTCGTTGTCCGGATGGTGGTCACACCAGACGTCCACCAGGGAGTGATGGTCGATAATCTCCCTGAGGAAGCTTGCGGCGGCTGGGCACTGCTCGGTCCCCGTGCGATCTCGCCCCTCGAGGGTGGTGTTAAAATCCCCGCCCAGGACCAGGCATTCCTGCGGATCCAGCATGCCGAGGAAGGCAGCCGCCTGCTGGAAGAACCGCACCCGCTCCGGGCCCGCGTTCGGGGCGTAGACGTTGACAAGACTCAACGTCAGGCCCTCCACACAGACCCAGAGGTGCAGCAGGCGGCCCGGCACGACCTCGGCAATCCCCAGCACCTCGGGCTGCAGGGCAGGGGCGAACAGGGTGGCCACTCCACTCGCGCGGGCGGATAGATGACTAAGGTGCACCCCGTCTCCCCACTCCAGCCACCAGCTGGCCTCGGCAGCTGGGTCTGTGTGGGTCTCCTGCAGGAACACTACAGAATATCCCCCCTCCCGAAGGAAGGAGAGCACCTGGTTCCTGTGGAGACCCGTCCTGCAGCCCCTCGTGTTCAATGTGCAGATGGTAAAAGGCATTACGAGGAGGGTTGGGGTGGATCCCGGTGGGCGGGAGCGCTAGCGGTCCTTGTCGGGCTCTGCAGCAGCCCCAGGTCTGCGCCGTAGACCATCAGGGCGTCGCGGAAGCCGCGGGACCATTGGTAGGCCACCGCGCCCTGCCACCCTGTCCCTCTCCCCTCCTTCAGAGTGGCCCTCATGGCCCGGAGGACACGGTGGAAGTCCCCCCCAGTGCTGCAGAGCGAGCTGCACCCGGTTCCGGGCACCACGCGTGTCCTGGAGAAAGATGTGCAGCTGCTCACACAGCACCTCGGGGGAGTCGTCCTCCAGCTCGGCCCCCGCGGTGACCCTACGGCCCTTTGGGACAGGGTCTGGGAGGGACGGCGGCGGCAGAGGGAAGACAGCAGCCCCAAATGGGCTGGGAGTGCTGAAGACAAAGACCGCCTCCTGGGGGCTCTTCAAGGGGAAAGAGATAACCCCAGAGGCGGCAGATGTACAGGCAGCGGGGTGGGGGGAAGAAGGTACAAGGATGGGAGGGGTGAGGGCCGGGGAGAGGTTGAGAGCGGGGAAGGGGTCGGGAGTTGGGGTAGGGGTGGGGTTGGGGGAGGGAGCGGGAAGAGGGTCAGGGTTAGGGTCAGGCTTGGGGACGGGACCCTCAGCCAGAACGGCCGGGTCGGCGGGGTGTTCCGCCTCCTGGTTGGAGCCGGGAGCTGAGGGGAGGGAGGGGGAGAAGGGCCGGATGTTGTCCAAGGGGCCTTACTGTGGGGTCACAGCACCCCCGGTTTCAGGGCCCCGTGAGGGAGTAGCCAGGCAGGCAGTTGCAGGGGGGAGGAAGGCCAGCTGGCCCACAACAAGGGGCAGGGCACCCGGTGACCCGGGACTCGGCCTTTTGGCCCCCGCCGGCTCCTCAGGGGCTGTGGCTATGGGTCCCCCCTCTTCAGTGTGGAGGGTAGAGGGTCTGAGGGGGGCCTCAGTGGAGGGAGCAGGGGGGCAACTGAGGATGGGGGGGAGGGAGAGGGGAAAGGTGGTTCAGGGGTGCCCTGCTCTAGGCCCTCCATACAGGGGGCAGGGTTGTCTTCCCCCGGGCAGGCCGGAGTCAACCCCAGGGAGTCAATCTCCTCCATTAAGGAGGAGAAGAAAGCCCCCCCCCCCGCCACCCTGAGGTCCACTCTGGCACCAGCAGGGGTTTTGGGTGGCATTGGGGCTGAGGGGGCTCCAGACGAGGGCTCCTCCAGGAGGAACTCCAGGAGGGCGATGGTGTTGCCCACATCTGCCGCCACAGCTTCCTTGGTCGGTGCCTCCCGCCGGGCTCCGGCAGGGGGCGCGGTGGCAGGCCCGGCCCCAGGAGCCCCCCTCCCCCTGGCCTTGTGGGGGCTCTCACTCCCCTCGGCTGTGGGCAGGAGGGGGGGCTGGGCTCTGGCCTTGCAATTGTCACACCTACCCTGCATGAGCTCCCAGCCGGCTAGCTGCTTTTGCTTCTTCTCCCTGCTGCTGCTGTGAGTAACCCCTTTTTCTCCTTTTCCCCTTTCTTTTTTTCCCCTTAGTAACCTGTCTTAGGGTCCCCTCTACCCTTTCCCACCCTTCCATGCCCCTCCCCCACGGTTTTTCCTCCTCCTTTTTCAGTTTATCCGCCCGTTGGTCTGTTCCCCCTGTCTTGCTGCTCCCTCCCCCTCCCAAGCCCGTTCGTTTTTCCTAGTGTAGTCCCTGAGTTTAGTGGTTCCCCGTCCCGTCCGGCTCTAGCAGCCTGCTGCTGAGCACCCCCAAGCTAATCCTCCCCCCCTTTGCTGTCCCCCCAGGCCGGTTATTTTCTTCCAATTCCCTTCCCCCACCCGTTTCCAAACCCCTTTCCTCCGCCTTCCTACGGCCACTGCTTGAAAGAGATTGTTTACCTTTCAGTCTCTTCCCAAGGTCACCATTTTTTTTTCCTCTGTCTCGGCTGCGTTTTGCAGCCCGGAAGTGTTTTTTCTTTCACCATTACCTCACGTCAGCAGCGCTTGTTTATCCCCCCTCCCATCCAGAAAGCATTTTTTCTTTTTTTCTCTTCCCCCCCTCCGGTTCCTGGTCTGCCCCCTGGGTGCAGCCAAGAAGCCGGCTTTCCAACTTAGGCTGTTGACCCCACAGCCAAGAGGTGTAGAGTAGTTAGCTACCCCCCCTCTTCTGCCCCCCCTGACCCACTATCCCATCGCTGAGCTCACCCCACCCCCTCTCAAGATGGCAGCTGCGAACGTCCTCCTGGACGTTCCTGCCTCTTCCCAAAGCCTCGGGACCTTGCTCCTGCCTGAGAACCTCAGCCTAGGTGCTGACCTCTCCTCAGGTGCTGGCCCCGAGACATCAGCGGCGAGTACCTCGAAAGAGGACTCCCGGGACCTCGCTGTGACCATGGAGACCGATCCCCCTGATCCAGGGGGTAAGCCCCCGGCCGGGGGGAAGGGCCGGAGTGGGGGAGGGAAGGGCAAAGGTCCCGCCAAGAAGGCGGCGCCTTCTGTGGTGAAGCGCCCTCCCCACCCCCCTCGGCCCTCCCCTGCCGCTCCTTCTACTAGCTCTGGGGGCGATGCCGCCCCCAAGACATATGCCCGAGTGGCTGCAGGCTCAATGCCCGCCGCCCCGTCATCTGGCCCGACCGCGGCCTCCAGCACTGTTCCTGGGGGCCAGGGCCCCTTCCCAACCCTCACTAGGAAGCATGGGGTCCGCTGCTCCCTGACACCCGCTTCGCCCCACGTGGAAACCTACGTGCGGGCGTTATCACGAGTGGTAGGGTCCAGGGCCATAGTAGCCGCCTCGAAAATGTACGGGAAGGTGGTGTTCTTCCTGGTGTCTGAGACGGCCGCTCAGGAGGCAGTCGAGAGAGGCCTGGCAGTGGGGGGCACCCACGTCCCCGTGGAGCCCCTGGAGGACTTAGGCACACGAGTGGTCTTGACCTCCGTCCCGCCTTTCCTCCCCAATGCCGTCCTCTTGCCCCACCTCAACGCCCTGGGGAAGCCTATCTCGACCATCCGGCCGCTTCCCCTCGGCTGCAAGGACCCCACCCTCCGCCACATCCTCTCCTTCCGCCGGCAGGTGCAGCTCCAGCTGTCACAGACGGTTCGGGGTGGAGAGGCGCTGGAGGGGTCCTTCTCAGTACCCTATCAGGGGGCCCACTATCGAGTCTACTACTCGACAGGAGAGGTCCGTTGTTTCTTTTGCCGAGCGACGGGGCACACCCGGAGGGACTGCCCCCGGGCCCGGCAGGAGGGGGGGCCCGGGCCCCTCGGGGCCCGGGGGGGCCCTGGTCAGGCCAGCGGCGGCCGTCCCCCCAGCCAGCCGGGCCCTGCGGCCGGCCCCCCTCTGCCCCCCGACGCCCAGAGAGGTCCAGCTGGACCCGCGGGGGAGGGAGAGCTGGGGCCGCCGCAGCCGGGCACGGGGGGGGGATTCACTGGGCCCAACCCGTGCGCTACTGTTCCCTTGCCCTGCCCTTGCTGCTGAACCTTCCACCTCGGAGGGCTGGGAGCTTGTGCGGCGCGGCAAGCGCAAGGCCAACGCCCAGCTCTCCCCCTCCCCCATTGCTGAGGAGGAGGAGGGGGAACCCAATGAAGCTGGGAGGAGAATTGCTCAAGTCGAGCCCTCCACCTCGCTTACCACCGAGGAGACCCTCGTGGCAGTGAGAAGGGAGCTCTCGTTCCTCTCGGAGGAGACCGACGCCCAGAGTCTCCTTCTAGCCCGTCGGGGAGAGGAGATCTCCACTCGAATGGAGGGTCTGGCGAATAGTAGCACCGAGCCACCCTCCATCCTCTCCCACCAGGACACGGACTCCGCACTTCGTGCGGCGCCGACCGAGGCTGCGAAGCCTTGGTTCCTCCTCGGGGGTGCTGGACCTGACGCCCCCCCCATAGAGGACCCGGTTGTTTCTCCCGCCCCCCGCCCCCCTGACCCTGATCAGGGGCCTGCCCCCGTCTCTCACCCCGACCTTTATCCTCCCATAGATCTAAATCCCCGCATTGTTCTCAACCCACTCTCCCTTCCCATTTCTGGTTCTGACCCTATCTGCCTTTCCCCTATCACCCGCCCTCCCGCTACATCTGAGTCTGCTTCTCTCTCCCTTGAGAGCTCCCAAGAGGCGGCTCCTGCTTCTACTGCTCCCAACCCTTCAGCCCCAACAAACCACGGAGCCGATGCGGGAGCCGAGGCAGAGGAGGAACCCCCCGGCGTGTCACAAGAGGCGCTGCGCGATTTTCTTCAGCACACGCGTGGCGCCCGGAACCCAGCAGAGCTCGCCATGGAACGTTGGGGGGACTTCAATCAGATCCTCCAAGCCACACGCAACGCAATGAAGAAGGGAAAAGGGACCGGGCGGCAGAGCGCCACAGCATACCAACGAGTTCGTGCTTTCTGCAAGGCCCTGATGACCTTCGGATATGGCCATGGACTGTTGCTGCGTAGCCCTACGAGGACCCAGCAAGCCCACAGTTCCCGCAACGGCCAGACGACCTGCGGACTTGGCCGTGGACTGCTGCGTAGCCCTATGAGGACCCTGCGAGTCCGCGCTTCCCGCAACGCCCGGACGACCCATGGGCTTGGCCAGGAACCGCTGCACAGCCCAATGAGGACTCGTGGCGCTCCTGACCATGAGGATCCCCTCCACTCTTCCTCATAATGCCCGTTGTTTTTGCTACATTAAACACCAGAGGCTGCAAGACGGACCTCCGCAGGAGCCAGGTGCTCTCCTTCCTTCGGGTGAGGGGATACTCCGTAGTGTTCCTGCAGGAGACCCACACGGAGCCAACCGTCGAGGCAAGCTGACGGCTTGAATGGGGAGACCAGGTGTACTTCAGCCACCTCTCAGCCCGCGCAGGCGGGGTGGCTACCCTGTTCTCCCCAGCTTTGCAACCCGAAGTGCTGGGAGCCACTGACGTCGTGCCCGGCCGCCTGCTGCACCTTCGAGTCTGCGTGGAGGGGCTGACACTGAACCTTGTCAACATCTACGCCCCGACTGTAGGCTCGGAGCGGGTCCGGTTCTTCCAGCGAACGTCTGCCTTTCTCAGCACCTTGGACCCTCGTGAATGCCTGGTCCTAGGCGGAGACCTCAACACCACCCTCGAGGAACGAGACCGCACAGGAACCGAGAGTTGCATGGCCGCCGCAAACGTCCTCCGAGAGATCATAGACCATCACTCCCTGGTGGACGTCTGGCGTGACCAGCACCAGGATGACGCCGTCACCTTCACCTACGTCCGCGTGGGAGAAAACCGATCGTACCACTCCCGTCTGGACTATATCTACCTTTCTCGTCGCCATCTGTCGCGAGCCCACTCCTCGGATGTACAGATAGCCCCGTTCTCGGATCACCACCTGGTGACCGTGACAGCCTCCCTCACTGCAGAGGAGCCGGGGCCGGCCTACTGGCATTTCAACAACAGCCTGCTAGAAGACGTGGGCTTCGTGGCGTCCTTTCGAGACTTTTGGCTGGCCTGGCAGGAACAGAGGCACGCCTTTCCCACGGTACGGCGCTGGTGGGACGTAGGGAAAGTGCGCGCCCGGCTCTTCTGCCGCGACTACACTTGGGGGGCCAGCCGACGACGGAAAGCGGGGATGGAGCAACTGGAGCGGGAGATGCTAGCGCTGGAGAAACGCCTCGCTGGCAACCCCGAGGATGCATCCCTCTGTGAGGCGTACCGAGAGAAACAGGAAGAGCTCCGAGCCCTCGAAGCTCTTCGGGCTCGGGGAGCCTTAGTTCGATCCCGCATCCACCTCCTTCGGGAGATGGACCGTGGCTCCCGCTTCTTCTATGCCTTGGAGAAAACAAAGGGGGCCCGAAAGCACATCACCTGCCTCCTGGCAGAGGACGGCACCCCCCTCACGGACCCGGTGGAGATGCGGGGAAGGGCCAGAGCCTTTTATGCCAGCCTCTTCTCACCAGACCCGACCGACGCCACCGCCTGCCGGGTGCTTTGGGAGGGACTCCCCGCGATCGGCATAGGCGATCGAGACCGGCTGGAGCTACCTCTAACCCTAACCGAACTCTCGGGAGCTGTCCGCCTCATGCCCACCAACAAATCCCCGGGCATGGACGGGCTGACCGTGGAATTCTACCGCGCTTTCTGGGACATCCTCGGCCCAGACCTTGCCGCCGTCTGGGCCGAGTCCGCGACTGACGGAGAGCTCCCCCTCTCATGCAGGCGGGCCGTGCTCACCTTACTACCCAAGAAGGGGGACCTCCGCGATCTTCGGAACTGGCGTCCCATTTCGCTCCTTAGCACGGATTACAAAATCATAGCCAAAGCGCTCTCACTGCGATTGAGGACCGTGCTGCGAGACGTGATCCATCCCGATCAGACCTACACCATCCCGGGCCGTACCATCTTTGATAATCTTTATTTAGCCCGGGATCTCCTGGAGCTTGGGCGCAGGGATCGCCTGTCCTTCGGCCTCCTGTCCTTGGACCAGGAGAAGGCGTTTGACAGGATAGACCACGGGTATCTTCTGGGCACTCTGCGAGCGTTCGGCTTCGGACCCCGGTTTGTGGGGTTCCTCCGAGCACTGTACACCTCTGCGGAGTGCCTGGTGAAGTTCAACCGGACTCTGACTGAACCGGCCAGCTTCGGGCGGGGGGTCCGCCAAGGCTGCCCGCTGTCTGGCCAACTGTACGCCCTGGCCATTGAGCCCTTCCTGTGTCTTCTCCGCCGGAGGCTGACGGGACTGGTACTCCGAGAGCCGGAACTCAAGCTGGTCCTGTCAGCGTACGCTGATGACGTACTCCTCGCGATCCAGGACCCGGGCGACCTGGTGCGGTTGGAGGCTTGCCTGGCTGTTTATTCGGCAGCCTCCTCCGCCCGGGTCAACTGGACCAAGAGCTCAGGCCTCATGGTAGGGGCGGGATGGCAGACGGGCCCCCTCCCGCCTGCACTGCAGACCATCTGGTGGAGTGCAGGTCCGATGCTCTATCTGGGCATTTATTTGTCAGCTATCCACCCCTCCCCGGTAGAGAATTGGCAAGAGCTGCAGGACCGAGTGTCTGGGCGGCTGCGAAAGTGGGCAGGGCTGCTCCGGTGTCTCTCCCTCCGAGGGAGGGCACTGGTGCTCAACCAGCTAGTCCTGTCCATGCTCTGGTATCGGCTCAGCACCTTGGTCCCGACCCAGAGCTTCCTGGCCTACCTTCAGGAAAAGGCCCTGAAGTTCTTCTGGCCGGGACTGCACTGGGTCTCCGCAGGGATCCTGAGTCTCCCCCTGAAGGAAGGGGGACAGGGCCTGTGTTGCATCCGCAGCCAGGTCCACACTTTCCGCCTCCAGGCCCTGCAGAGGCTCCTCTATGGTGGGAATGGTCCAACATGGTGCCACTTAGGGCGTGCCTTTCTCCGCCGCCTTCGAGGGTACCGGTACGACCGACAGCTCTTCTTCCTTCACCCGAGAGGCCTTCCACAAAGCCTCTCTGAGCTGCCAGACTTCTACCAGGAACTCCTCCGAACCTGGAGGCTGGTTTCAGCCTCCAGACCCCTTGCAGTCACCGAGGGAGACAGCCTTCTAGCAGAGCCCCTGCTGCACAACCCCCAGCTGCGTGTGCAGGTGGCAGAAGCCCCCTCGGTGCAACGGGGGCTGGTCCGGGCGGGAATCACTAGGATCGGAGACCTCCTAGACTATGACCGGGGGGACTGGGTGGATCCTCGGACATTGGCCCAGCGCATGGGGCTCTCCCGCCTTCGGACCCCCCAACGCGTACTCCGGGAGGTGAGGGCGGCCTTGCCCCCCGCCGCCCAGGCCTACCTCGAGCAGGTTCTGCAGGAGGG